>BGPR01008142.1:33043-65869 GCA_013235015.1 Araneus ventricosus
GAACAAAGATCCGCACCGCCATCTAGTGGTCGGTTGTTTTACAAAATATCAATGATAATAAAACAATTACAATAAAAATGATACAAATACAATGAATAAAAATGCAATTTCAACAGGTAGGGCACCTCAGATTCATTGATTACGGATTTTGTTCTTTCCGTGTTTGATGCTCATCTTGTTTCTGCACTCTGTAACTGGAGTTTTCTCTGCAGTGCGGTTTTCTTTTAAATAAATAAATAAAAATTCAGATGAACTTCTTCGTGATCGTTAACTCGTTCGGCCTCGCACGCCCCATTGTTTCCGAAAAGTATGGAATCTCTTTCTCTTCCAGCGATCTGTCCGAATTTATGCATAACCACTCAAAACTCCCTCTTTGTCTTCCCTCCAAGGGCAGAACTTATTGCCTCTTCCGAAGGCTCATTCTTCGCATGGCGCAGAATTTATTTTTTCATCCTGAAAAAGAAACCTTGAACTAGAATTCTTCGTTTTCACTGCGTTCGCGCACGAAATGCGTGTTTCCTAGCATGTCGGATCGCGATATCTTTCTTTTTACTCGTATACCAATAGTTTTTTAAATCCGAACACGTTCGGATCACTTTTTTTCAAAATTGTGAAATAGAAACACCAAAATATGTTCTTTAGATTCGTTTTCAATAAAGATTAATATTAGAGTATGATTTTTGAGTAAAATTATTATAAATTTACAAAAATCTTGAATTTCTGCTGCTTTTTAGAGGAAATTCCCCAAAATTTCAAACATGCTAGAGGTCAAACTTTTGAAATAATCCAAATAAAACTATTATTGAAATAAACTACATACTATGGACTAGTGCTTGTACTAGAATCTTAACATTCTTTGTATAAATGAAAATTTTAGAGCTAATCGAACAATCATTATAAGATTTTCAGCAAATTTTTTCAAATAAAAGACCTTAATTTAAAAAATATTCTTACAATATACATTATTCTAGTACATTCACTAGAAACACATTTGAAGAAAGTGTTCACAAAATTTCAAAACAATCGAATGATAATATCTTGAGTTATCAGGTTTGAAGTGTGAAAATTATGCATGACATCTGGTTTTGAGAAAAATCAAATTTTAGTTTTGCCACGCGCTTAAATTAAGTATATCTAAACTTAAAAAAAAAAAATCCTAAAAATATACTAACATCATATTAATTTGAAAAAATGCAGTTTAAAAGAATTTTTGAGAGGTTTCTGTCCCCTTAAATGGCAACTTCCGGTTAATTAAACGCTCACTTCCGGTTTTCGGTTTGTTATAAAAAAATTAATATCTCATCTTCTAATTAACGTACCGACAAAAGTAAATATGTTTTAGAAAGGTAAATGAATGAACTATCCAAAACATTAAAAATTAAAAAAATGGGAATTTTGGCCGAAAATATACTTTTCAACGTGTTCGGATACCTTAAAACAAATTCCGGCAGAGTTGTAATTTTTTTTTGCTCCTTTAAGTTTTTTTGGGGTGCTGTTTACGAATCTGAGGTTTGCCACCAGACATTTTTGTTGGAATTTTAGTTATAGTCAAAAAACATGAAAAAAAAAATGAATTTTTCGCCAGTTTTTTGCTTATAACTCAAAAACTATCAATTTTTGTATATTATCTTCATATAACAAAATAATCAGCACAAAATTTCCTACAATTAAGGTCTATATAATTTTTTTCTTTCCGTTTAGGCGCTAAAACTATTTGAAGTTTGGCGAATGTTTGACTTACCTGCTAGCGCGGCTGGAACAATAACAAATCTTCCTACTGACCACGCCTACCGCCACGAGAAAAACCCTAGACATTAGACATCCCAGTGGCGGTCGCTATGGAAACGGGATATTCCACTGCAGTTTGGGGGTAAAGAAAACGGCTTTATTTCGTTTGGCGCAGATAGAACGGGCGGAAGTCTTATTTCGGTCGAAACAAATTCTCGCCAAGTTTGCCAAATGTTGCGGTTGCTTTTATATGCGTTCTCCTCCTTTCTTCAACTTATCTACGCGAGGCAACCCTGTTCAGGGTTTTTCTGCTGGCGGTAGGACAGTAGTTGTATGCTCTAAAATTTACTGTCTTAATAATAATACGCATTACTGTATATTAATAATAAGACAGTAAATACGGCACTTATTTAATACACCTTTTCTACCGTAAAGTGTGTAGAAATAATTTTTTCATCTGTTATATTAGAGACTATCAGTACGCGCACGGCGTTGCCCGTAGAATCAGGACTTCAACAAAATGGGAAAAAAGAATGCCCACTAATGACACGAAAAAGTTTTGAAACAAAAGATACACATCGGATTGTAGAAATGCATGCTGGGAATGAAAGCATATGATGTCACATGCCGCGAGGAAGGTCACTCGTCCGGAGAAACTCTCGCTGTTAAACCTCGCTAGCAAAAAGAACTGTTTGAAATGATCAGGAAAAAATTAATTTAAAAAAAATGAAAAAAGATATTTTAACTGTTCTTGTTTTAAATCTGACAGAAACGTTCCAGTTATAAGCTGAAAAAAAATGAAAATTATAGAGATGTTAGAACGTCAGATGCGATAATTTAAAGAAATCTTTATTAAAAATTACCATAAAAGTGAGTATTTTTCAAAAATTTCTCAAAATTCAGTAAATGACATTAGATGTACGAAACAAACTTCATTAGAACAGAAATCGTTTGTTCTTCCGATGGTGTAACTGTTTTTTTTGTTTTTTTTTTTCGTACAATCATTCGAACATGCTATTGAGAAATGAGTGCGAAAAATCACCCAAAACAACACAAAATATTAAATAAAATATTTCTAGATTAAATTTTAAAATTCCGGCTTCGATGTGCATTCAGTCACCGTTACAACTACCTGTGCGCCAAATTTCATGGCTGTAAGTGCGATAGATTCGTCTGGACATTCGTCTGGCAGACACACACATGCACATAAACATTGCCTTTTATACGTATAGATGAAAGTAATTTAATCCCGAGTAACGTCGGACATACCAGCTAGTTATGAATAAAATTCCTTGATTACCTCCAAAAGGCTGGTGTTGATGGAAATTCAGAGCCACTTTTACAATATAATTTAATTTACAGGCAACTAAAAGTACTTAGTGTAGTTTTTAATTAAACTTTATTAATTTCCATTTACTAATTTAAATAACTTGGTATGTAGTAACCAAGAAAAAATAGTTTACGACACGAAAAAAGATAATAAACATTCCAAACTGTACAACAATCATAATAACTTAAAAATAATACAACCTGCAATCGCAAATATGATCATAGTATCTACATGTATTACCCAGTTTCTTCACTTTATCTTGGTCACTTTGAGGGTTATGGTCTAATATCTTCTGGAGCATCGTCTGCGTCTTCCTCGACGTGCTAAGATAAAGACGCTTCAACTAAATCATCGGGCAGTATTGGTTCAACAACATCATCCTCATCGAGAGTTTGTGTATTAAAATCTGCATTGTCATACACAAATTGAGAAAATAATTTGTCACTGATCTCTAATGGAGAACTCATGATTGATGAAGCCTCAAAACAGGATCGGATTTAGCCTTTGAACCGCTCCGTGCAACAGTAAAAAATTGCGACCCTATGGAACTACAATGTAAGCATTCTAAAAAAAAGTTTTTAGTCATTTTTACATTTTTTTAGCGAACATTCAAAAACAACAATGTAACTCGATAAAGAACATTTAGTTCAGAGAATTTTCTAATTAATTCAGATACATCTAAACAGTTACTCAGTTCATACTCAAATCCTAATATAGCGAGGTTTGACAATCTTGTTTGAAATGTTGTTGTTCGCAAATAGTTGTTGATTATTTTTAATTTGGAAAAACTACGCTCCCATTATGCAACACTTATTGGAAGAGTTAGCAAAATTAATAGAGCAAGCAAAGCTCAAGTTTGGAGCAAAATTCATTTTTGATATCAATTTCAAAATTTCCAAAGCTGATAAATCTTTTTCCAGTAGAGAACACACCATATTTCATTACAACGTTTCAGGCTGTTTATATCTTCGAAATTGGCCAAAATTATAAAAGAACTAACATCTTTTAGTTCATATTGCTTCAAAAATCGTTCTGTGGTTGTATGGTGTAAAAAGTTCAACACGTAGGATAATGGAGAATGAAGGTTTATTAACAAATGTGCAGGAAAACACGTAGCACAGGTAACAGGAAACAATAGATCTTGCACAGATTAGCAACGTAAACAGGCAACAATTCACAGGTAATAACAGTTCAACACTTTGAGATTTAGAACAGAAACAGTCAGTAAATCACTAACAACGACAATAACAGCACTTTCAATAGCGCTCAGCTCACCGGCTTTAAAGCTCGCACTGTAGACGAAACTCCAAAGTCTTTCCAGTGGATCAACACACCACTCTCTGATCCAAGTGTGGCCCTTATATATTCTCTCCGACAGGCCGTGACATCACATGAAGTTTTCTCATACATTCGAGCGTATTTTCTTTCCTAATAGAGATATCGAGAAAAGGGTCGCATTTTCTGGAATCATCGATTTGTCGCCAAGGTCAGGGGCCCCGGAATGGCCGCTCTCCGTCACTCTATGATTACCCCTGTAAAACTGCCTACCCAACTATAAGACCAGCGAGCAGGAAAGCGACATTACATCTTTGTAACAATATAATATGTTATAAAATACAGAAGTAACTGTTGTGATGTTGCAGCTGTGAAAATCTTTGTTCTAAAGAATTGATTGAAGTGCAAACAGGTGGTAAAAGAATTCAATTTTGTATTTGTCCTGTGCATCGATTCTGGGCTTATCCTGATTTTCATAATCAAGTTGTCTTTTTCGCCGACGAACTCGATGTTTAGGTATTGATTCAAAATTTTTATCTGCATCTACTTCGGATGCCATTTCGCCAGTATCGACAATGATGGCATTAGAAAACGATTGGAAAGATTATATACAGATTACTGGAGTAGTGCCTTGAAAGTTTTGTGGTCATTAGTACATAAAATTAGATTGTTTTCTTGTTTTTGAGAATTCGTTCAGAAAATTTTCTAATTAATTCGGAAACTCCGTTGTTATTTTTTCTCATTTTGTTTTGACAATTTTGCGCCCCAATTTTTTCACTCCGTGCTGGGCACGGACTAACGGAGTGTTCGTCCGGCCCTGCTCAAAACAAACAACTTTCGAACGGGAAGAACAAAATCTAAGTGACGACAAAACATCTTTCAACTTTCTAGATTCCTACATTTTATAAAGAAATGCCGCCAATCCAACCAGCATACCTGATATGAAAAACTTTGGACTCGCAGCAGAGATGATACCATTTGCGATTGCAGTACACTTTCCCCTCCATTTTTCTACATCTCCTCGGTTTTTGTTTAGAATTATTGTCTCAGTTAAAGCACGATGAATTTCAGGAATCAGAGAGTCACTTTCTTGTAAGAAACTATCTGAAGGAGGGTATTCCTGGGCTTCATATTCTTGCGATCGAATATCTTCTAATATTATTGATGCAGCAGTCTTCACAATTCGAATGAGTTCCTCTTGTTCAGATGAACGTTTCTGTTGGTACCAAATGAAACAGTGTTTTGGTTTACATAAGCCATAAGATTTGACATTCGTCACGACGATACAAAATTTTTTATATCTCAGCCTACCCCCCCACCTTCCAGACCCAAATCCTGGATTCGCCACTGCATCCATGAATAACTTAATGTTGGATTATAAGTGGGAAAATGTCATAAATAAATGCATGAACTTAGTTGACGATAGATTGTTAAGGAGTTAAATAAATGTTTTCGTTCAAAACTAAAATAAAACCAGTTTAGTAAATTTGGATGAATGGCTCCCCTTGCCTATAGCAATGGTCTCCATCATTTTTAGTTGAAATACGGACACACCGAAAGTCGGTGGGTGAGCTGTCTGGGAGGAGGGGTCAAATTATAGTATAAAATTCTAAATGCCGCCTACGACTCTCTTTTATAACACTAGCATAGATTTGAGGAAGTGAACAAAAATTAAGACGTCAGGAATGCAAAAAATATGAATTTTTTTTAATGTATAAAATTCGAAATGCTGCCTACGACTCTCTTTTATAACACTAGCACAGAATTTGAGGAAGTGAAAAGAAATTTAAGACGTCAGGAATGCAAAGAATATGCATTTTTTTTTAAACCTTCTTGGCATGATTTTTTCTTTATTAGTGAAATAAATCAAGGTGATATAATTCATGTTCAAAATTAAAGGAAAAATGGTTAAAAAAATCTTAGTATATATTTATAGTATAAATTTAGCAAAAAACAATATGATGGAAATTTCCATCATCATGCAAAGTTAGATTAAACGCAAACTTTTTCAGAAATTGCTCTAAAAATAACAGAAACACATGTTACAAACCTTTCATCCACATCACTTTTTTAGCAATAGAAACTCAAATATAATAAAACAAAATTAGAAACGAAATCATATGTTTGTTGCAACTACAACAAACAGCGGAATGACAACTTCAAGCTCGTTTTACTGATAGTGACACTTGCTTATTTTTGACAGCTATGTTTTTTTTTATGCAATGGACATTAAAAAGGTATCCAGACACGATAAACTTAAAGTGAACTTGTTCTTTTATATAATTTTTGGGCATTCAATGTTATGATGGAAATTTCCACCATCATGCAAAGAAGGGTTAATGTATAAAATTCGAAATGCTGCCTACGACTCTCTTGTATAACACTAGCACAGAATTTGAGGAAGTGAAAAAAAATTTAAGACGTCAGGAATGCAAAGAATATGCAATTCTTTTTTCATGTTCGGTAATTCAAAATTATAGTAATGAAATACAGAATTAAAACACAGCTACCAAAGCTTTTAATTTTCAGTTTGAACTGTGGCCTGAGTAAGGTGGCTCATCCACCTTTTCATTAACAATGGATGTAAACAATAAATTTTCTTTCAATGACAGAATGGCGTCAGCTTTTTTGAATACATCAGATTTTCTCAATTACAACCAAATTTCTATCTCGCCGCAATCGCTGGCGTAAATCCGGTTATTTTGAAAATACAGACGTGAGCTTGAAATTCGGACTGTCCGGACGAAATCCGTATGTATGGTAACCCAACTATAGTCTAATTAGTCCAATGGATACGACTTCTCTATCCTAGGCGTTTCCAGTGGAACTGACTGAAAGTTTTCTACTGGAGGTATATAGTCTAATTAATCCATTGGATACGACTTCTCTATCCTAGGCGTTTCCAGTGGAACTGACTGAAAGTTTTCTACTGGAGGTATATAGTCTAATTAGTCCATTGGATATGAGTTCTCTATCCTAGGCCTTTCCAATGGAACTGACTGAAAGTTCCACTGAAGGTAGCATCTCCGAATTCTTCAAGAATGAAATCCATCATCAGATGACGTAAAAAATCAGTCAACCGAAATAAATTCACCGTTTTTTTCGCACCTAGCCATTATGACACAAATCCAGTAAACAACATTTTCTTCCCTTTCTTCGCCAAATCTACGTGACCTCCTATCCACTTTCCTTCAAGAACCCGCTCTTTGTGCACCGAGTCTCAATAGCTTCACCTTTTCTGCATCCGCGCAAACAAAATAATCCTCGCGGAAGTATATAATAAGAACGCCGCGTCGAAAGCAGGACAATACAGCGCTGTAACCGAAACTGAGGGGGCCTACCCTCCCCCACGTGGGTGTTGGGGTCCTTTATAAAATCCCCCCCAAGAAGGAAAGTGAAGAAATATACAAAATTGATCCGTAAATAAGCGTGCAAACGGTCGTATGTGTTAACAATGGGCCAGGAATTTGATGCGGGCTCTAATAGAGGACGTCTTTTATGATTTTTGTTTACGTCGTTGAATCATGCTCTCGGTCTGGAATGATATTTTAGGAATGCCGGACATTGAGGCCGTGGGATTTTAGTGCCAGAAATTGTGAGAGTTTTTGACAGAGAGCATAATTCTGGAGATTGAGATTTATGAATAGTGTGGTTTTTAAGCCTGAATTTTTCAGTGCCCGTGTTCATCGAATTCTGTTGGTCTGTTTATTCCCTGGAGGAATTTCAAACGTCTTATAGACTTTATTGGGGTATAATATACTAGGTAAGGGCTTCTTAAACTGTGGGTCACTACCCCGAATGGAGATTATTCACATCACCTTCTATTAAGAAATTCTTCAGTATTTTGAGTAAAAATAGTCAAGAGGGTTATTTTGGTTTAATTAAAATCTGCTGAATAATTATGTTAAATTTAACTTTCTTTCATCATCATTTATTAATGTTCCATTCTCAACTTTCTTTCTTTTTTGTTTTGTTTTGTAATCGTGATGAGCATTTCAAACAATAATCGATTTCTTCCATTCCATTCCTTTTTTAAAAATTTTGTTATCTTGATAAATATTTTCAAATCAAAAAACGGCATCGAAATTATTATCATCAATTAAATTCCATGTTCGTTTTCTATTTTATAGTCGTGATTAGTATTTTCAAATGGAAAAAGCAGTTTCGAAATTTTTTTCATCAATTAATATTCCATTTTCATTTTATATTTTATAGTCGTGATTAGTATTTTCAAATGGAAAAACGGTTTCGAAATTTTTTCATCAATTAATATTCCATTTTATATTTTCTAATCGGGATGAGTATTTTCAAATGAAAATACAGTAGCGAAATTATTAACACAAGTTCTATCTGTATTTTTTTTTTTATAATCGTGACATGTACTTTTGAATGAAAATGCAATAGCGTCATTTTCCTGGGAAATGATTTATGAAAGGTTTGATAATTTTATGAAAGTGATAAATAAGGTTTATATGATAAAGGTTTTATGAAAGGTTTGGTTTTTAAGCGGAAATTTCAGTGCCCGCGTACATCAAATTCTGACTGTATTCCTTGAAGGAATTTCAACTGCCTTATAGATTTTATTGAGACGTAATACTAGATCAGGGCATTTTAAAATGTGGGTCACTGCCCCAAATGGGGATATTTCATAGCACCTTCTACCAAGAAATTCTTCAGTATTGTTCAGCAGTAGTGTCGATAGTGTAACGGTCAGCATCGCTGTCTCCCAAACAGTATTTTTAAGCAAAAATAGTTAAGCAACCCATTTTGATTTAAAGAATTTCACCGAAATTTGCAGGATAATTATTTTAAATTTAACTTTCTTTTATTATCATTAATTAATGTTCCTTTTTTTTAAATTTGTAGTCGTGATGAATATTTTCGAATGAAAATCCGGTAACCGAAGGTGTTACCATCAATTAATGTTCCTTTTTTTCTTATCCTTTCTTTTCTACAGATATAGAGTAATGAATAAAATTTTTTTTAAAGTTAAAGACAATAAAGAAATCATCCGTTCCCAGTTGAAAAAACATATTTAACCTTTTCTTGAATTAGAAATCTTGAATCCACATGCCCTAACCCATAATTGTTCATGGTTTAGATTTACGCTCTATTAATCTTCTAAACCTGGCTCACTTCCAGAGAATAAAAAAAAACATGAAGGCCAACTGCACTACCGTTTTGTATTAAAAAATCAATCGACGAACTCCGACCTTCAGAAAACTGCATCAGAAGCTAGATGCCTTTTCTTTAAAGCAATGAATTAAAATTAAACGAAATGAATGAGAAAAAAAAAAAAGATATGAATAGCAAAAATTACGAAAAATTTTAATGCGAATTGGAATAGGCACAATCCCGCAAATTTATTCATTTGATCCCAAGGTCAGTTTCCTGGATTCTAAATATAGAGCTGCCATGTGGGCGCGAAGGGTGTTTGCTTTTGCCGCGCTACAACCGGTTTTATTTCAGAACTTTATTCTCGAACTTTTCCCCTTGAATGAATAACTATTGACACTTACAGGAGAATCCAGGGAGGCTATCGGGCTGCAGCCCCCCCCCCCAGAGCTGAACCAAAATTCTTGATAAAATTTAAAATTACTACAACTGTTTGATCTTAATTTTCATTTAAACAGAGTAGTAATAAAATCGTGACAACATTGCTTTCTGACTTGACAGGCTCTAAAATTTTCCTACTTTTCTAGTCATTCATTCCACTTGCACATGTAGCGTTGGCGCGGTCGAAAACATTTTTTGGCCAGCTATTTCATTGTATTTTTTATTAAATTATTGAAAGTATTGTAGTGTTCTTTATTATTCTTATTGTCAGGAGAGGAAAGCCTGTAAAGTTAAAGTGTTTTGGTTTACATAAGCCATGAGGTTTGACATTCGTCCCTGCGAAAAAAAATTTTTTTAACCTCCGCCCCCCCCCCCCCCTCCAGAACCGAATCCTGGATTCGCCACTGATTGCGTTAACCTTCGGATGACCAAGTGGGGTCATAAGATGACCCCAACTCCAGTTTCTGCTGAATATTTAATTTTTAAAAAATTGTAATTCTTTCAGTATTTTTATAGATGATTTTACGCTATTTTATTACGAATTCTGAAGTTATCGCTTCCCCAATGAAAAAGATAACGACATAAAAAATTACATTTTGATTTGTCGGTGTGTTGTGTGTCCTAGAACACTCGACAGAAAAACTACCAAGAAATGTGGTAAAAGCAATCGATTTGTGTGCAAAAATAATGTCAGTATCATAGCAAAAATATGTTTTGAGTACAATAATCAAAATAATTAATTAAGTTCATTTGAACATTTTGTATTCGAATTTCGAATCCTAATGTGAATTAATCGTCATTTTATTTTTGAAGTACTCTGTTGCAACTATATTGCATTTTTTTTTTCTATGGCTGCAACTCATAAATATTATTAGATTATTTTAAAAGCCACGTTTTGGGTTTATTTAATATGGTAAATAAATACGTGTTTTAAACAATGGGGTCAAGAAATGACAACACATGTCCTTTAATGTTTCAAATTTCCACCTGTTCATCCGAAGGTTAGGGGCCGTTCAAATATTGCGTAAGCATGTTTTTGGTATTTTTTGACCCCCTTCCCCCCCTTGTCAGCAAAAATAAGCAAATCGCAAACCCCCTCTTATAATTACGTAAGCAAGCTGCAACCCCCCAGTTCTTTTTTTTTTACAAAGCGTATAACAGTAATAATCTAATTTTAAAAATTTTAGGACTTATTTCAAATAAAAAACTCTAACTCGGCTTAAAATGAAAAAAAAAAAATGTAAGTTTAATTTCCTTACAATTTCAAGTTTAATCTTACAAAAATCAAGGTTAAATTTCTTTTGCCAAATTTAACTTTTTTTTCAAATTTAATTTTTTTAAATTAAATTGTTTGTGCAAGTTACAAGATATTTTCGGAAATAAAGTGATTTTAATGTCTTACGTAAGCATCACTCATACTCCCCTCCCCCCTTGTCAGCAAAAATCGCCCCTTAAATGAATAGGCATACCACTGAATTTCAACTCTTTCTTATCCGGCGTCCAAATAGCCAGCGATATCAACATAACAACACTTTTTAAGGTATTCAATCCGAAATTTAGGATTTTCAGTAGGGTTGCCATAATTACAAGGCATTAACACGGGACATTTAAGAAGTTAAACTATTAAAACATGGAAAAAGTGGGTTGGTAATGGTTAATTTTACTCTGATAAAAATTCACAATAAAGTTTAAGAAATCCAATAAAATGAACACGTAGAATAATAAAAAAGATGCAAGGCTAATACTTTTTAACCCAACCATATTTTAAAGTTGATTTTACTTTGTTAATTATATCATTTTCTTCTTTCACATAATTACATAAAATAAATAAATTAATTAAGGTATAAGCTTTTATTTATGCGATAAAATGAACGCAAAAGTGAAAATAATTTTTCTGATTACAATAAAATGCATGGTTCGAATAAAAGCGTGGGCGCCTTATGTAGCACCTTATAACCTCACGTTACATAGGGTCGTACCAACACCACGAAACTAACAGAGAATACGCTATACTTCCGGCGCTGCACCGATGAATGACGTAGTAGCTCGTGTTTCTACGCGTCTTGGATTTACTTTCTATTAGAATTCGCTAACAACCAGAAATAGAATTCTTTTTTACTTCGTGTGCGCCAAACATTTTGTAAGTTATCACGTAATACACTCATGTCCATAAATTAAGGATAATGAAGTTCAGGCAAAGAAAGAGACAGAAGCAAAACAAATTTGACTTATTTGTAAAGCCTATTTATTAAACAAAAGGTAAAGAGCAAAACAGATGCTATATGTTTGACATAATTAATAAAAATTGCGATTTTTACTCCCTGGAGCAAATTTCAAAAAAGAACCTATTTACAAAAAATAGTATAACATGGTTAGTATGATGGTTAATACGGAGTATGTCTCCCGGACGATGCAATACAGGCCTTACAACGCCTAGGCATGCTGAGTATCAAATAATCAATCTGATCTTGGGGAATATTACACCACTCATCAAGCAATGCCCTCCGAAGTTCCGGTAGACAGGTGGGAGGGGGTTGACGGGCTGCAATTCGTCGGCCAAGCATATCCCACACATGCTCTATTGGATTCAAGTCCGGTGAGTATGCTGGCCAATCCATAAGGGTGATATCCTCCGATTGAAGTCATTCGTCTACAATGTTTGCACGGTGAGGACGGGCGTTGTCATCCATAAACAGAAATTCAGCACCCATGGCGCCCCGAAACAAACGTACATGTTGTTCCAGAATGACATCCCGATAGATGTGGCCTGTCATCGTTACACTCTGAACATGCAGGTCAGTTCTGGAACCAAGAATAATTCCTCCCCAAACGAGCCATCCTGCACCACCGTAACGGTGTCGTTCAATGGTGTTCTCTTGGTGGTAACGGGTACCTGGCGCTCTCCATGTGAAAGTCCGGCGAGAATCAGACTGCAAACTAAACCTGGACTCGTCGGAAAACATCACACAAGACCACTTTGCGGTGTCCACAATGCATGCTCTCTACTCCAGGCTAATCGCAGGCGACAGTGAGTTGCGGTAAGTGGAACACATTTGAGAGGCCTACGAGCATATAGACCAATGTGCCCTAAGCGTCTGTACACGGTCTGGCTTGAAATTGTCGTACCGGTAGCTGAAGAGAGCTGACGAGACAAGTCTGGTGCTGTGCTCCGTCTGTTTCTTTTGGCAGTAACTGCCAAATACCGGTCCTCATTCGGCGTTGTAAATCGGGGGCGACCTGTGCTGTAACATCTACTCACATTACCATCATCTTGGAATCGTTGCCAAAGCCTGGAGATAACACTCTGGGCGATTCCAAGTTCCTCGGATACTTCCAGCTGGGTACGTCCACATTCCAGTCGTCCGATAATTCTATCACGTAAAAAATCATCCAAATGCTTCCTTTGTGACATAACTATGCGGTTATTGCACTGAAAGGCTTTTAAAGCGCTTGTGAACAATTTTACTTCTTTGCCACCATTCCTTATATACCCCTCTCTTACACTCTCGTCATTGTGACGTACTATCCGCGCCATCTGGTGGTTTCCTGTAATTTGTATATTCTTCTTCAAGATGTGTGTGATAATTCTACAGGTGAAATTTTTATTTTAGAGTTCAATTTCTGTGTGATTCTGAATTATCCTTAATTTATGGACATGAGTGTATATTACGGATTGAAATTTCAAAAAGTTAATGACATTAAATCATTTTAAAAATGTAATTGTACATATGTGTATAATAATTTCAATATGTGTTTTATATTGGAGAATTCAATAATTGAATTTGGTTTACTATGCATAACTTGTCGTGTGTATTCGTGTCAGCCGTCACTAAAAAGTAGAAAATGAAATAAATAAAAAAAATATGGTATAAGGTGTTATTCATGCGATAAAATGAACGCAAAAGTTGAAAATAATTTTTCTGATTACAATAAAATGCATGGTTCGAATAAAAGCGTGGGCGCCTTTACCTTCTAGGAATATTCCATTTGTTTAAGAAAATATACACATAATATAAAGTGCTATATAAGTCGTCCACGCTTTTATTCGAACCATGCATTTTATTGTAATCAGAAAAATTATTTTCAACTTTTGCGTTCATTTTATCGCATGAATAAAAGCTTATACCTTAATTTTTTTATTATTTATTTTATTTTCTACTTTTTAGTGACGGCTGACACGAATACACACGACAAGTTAGGCATAGTAAACCAAATTCCATTATTGAATTCTCCAATATAAGACACATATTAAAATTACTATACACATACGTACAATTACATTTTTAAAATGATTTAATGGCATTAACTTTCTGAAATATCAATCTGTAATATATTACGTAATAACTTACAAAACGTTCTGTGCACATGCGAAGTAAAAAAAAAATTCTACTTCTGGTTGTTGGCGAATTGTAATCAGTGGCGGATTTCCGCACAGGCCTCAGAGGCGACCGCCTCGCGCCTCCAGACTCTAGAGGGGCCTCGAAATCTATGCGAGAAACATCGCAGCGCTAAGTCGACGGCGAATTTACGGCATTGCAGCCTTGTTTATAGTATAATCCTCTTCCTCACTGAAAAGTTTCTCCCTCTTTGCTTTAAAAAATTAATGAGTGAATGAAAAAGCCAAACGAAACGTTGAGGGGAATTAAGTCATATTGTGACTAATGAGAATCATTATTGATAAATTAACCTGCCAGTCACATAGGAATGTTCTCTATAGAAAACGAGATACGCAGAAGACGACATTCCTTTCATGATATGTTCATTGTACCGAAAGATCTGTAAATTGATTTCACAGGCTTAGAACTGCGCAGGGCAGAGTAGGAAACTAACTGCTTAGGGACCCCGCAACTTTTAGAGCCAGATGCATCGTAATACTTTTTTTTCTTGCATTATTATCAAGTTAATTTAATTTAGGGCTTTCATTTAATTTTAAGAACCGCATACTCGATTGAATTTCAATTAAAATCAAGTATCGCTTAAATTTCAGAACGTCATTCTTATGACTTTTTTTTCATGTTTTCAAATTCTCTTGCAGATTCAGTGTGGCCAGTTTGTTTCGCAGTTAGCTGTCTGACTCAACGGTCCTGGCAAACTTTATATTACAGTATATAGATTGTTAAAAAAAGTTGTCATTTTTTTACCTCTTTTTAAAAAATTAGCTACTAAATTAAGATTTTGATTTTTTTTATTTGCAAGATACTAACACCAACTCTCCTGCATACGATCGACACTTAAATGTTATTTCAGTTTGTCTTAATATTTGTAACTTCAAAACTGCTTGTATAGAGATTAAATCGATTCTAACAATAATATTAAATTCTATGAAAGTTGAATATCCTGAATGCCCATGTATATTTATAAATTAAATACATTACTTAGATTGTAGTTTGTCGATAACTATTCGAAGATTCAAATTTTTAAAAAATATCATTTGTAGGAAAACCCTCATAATTTGGCTTCTCTTAGAGTGTAACTAAAATTCATATCTCTGCAATGCAGATATCTTCCTGAATCTTAATGGTATTTAACTGGAATTTTTATATAAGCTGCCCTATGTATCTGGTTTTGAAGTTATCATGATATCAATAATCACATGTCTTGGAGATTTTGATTTGTCTTTATATTTTTCTTCTGATCTTATAGAATTATTGTAGGCTTCTTCAAGATTTAAACACCTCAAGTTCGTGTTCTGAGAAGAATTTGAGCTTGCATTCACCTCAACATTTGGGCGCCACCTCTTATGAATTTTCTTTCTACAGTATCACTTTTCTTCTTAGACCTCGGCATAATGTATTAAAACTTCTTCAAATAAGTTAAATTCAACAGTTCAATGAAAAAAACCTTTGGAAGCAAAAGGAGACAAAATTCCTAATCACAAAACACTATTTCTTGTGTTTTCGGAAATCAGAAAACAAAAATAAAACTTTCAAGGATAAAATAAATCTTAAAACGCTTTGATTTGATTTGATTGGGGTTTTTTTGGGGTTTTCAGCAACAAAGGCTATTATCCCCAATTAATTCCATAGTTCTTTTCAACCCGTAATAAAAAGGAGATGAAAATTGCCATCAAAAGACGGGCTAAAATTATTTCCAATCTGATTCGGTCAAGAGAAAAAAAAACCTCTTAAAACGCTGCAGATAATTCGGATGTAAACAAAACAGAGTGACTTACTTCATTTCAGTTTAACTACAGATTTGCAAGCGGCAGAAAAAATAATAATTCATTTTTGTCAGGCTCTGTTCTAGCAGACGATTTGAAAAGTGGGCGTGGCAACATTGTTTACTCGCCTATTATGAACCAAAAATTCTTCAATAACTTAATAAAAAATACAGATATAGATCTGGAATTTTAAAGACATATTTAGAATGATTCAAGCTATCATATGAGACAATAAAAAAAATTTTCGATATTTTAATGATTTTTTGGGTACCATGTCGCCTTAAAGGAAAATTAGGCTACATTTTGCACATGGGCAGTAAAAAATTATTTACTACAAATACTCATATTTCCTCTATTATTCAAAGTATTTACTTCAAATTTTATTACAATATTTTGCTTACATATTGTCATTAACTCTGTAAGTTTCGTACAATTTGGCTGAAAACTCTGTATGTTATAAGCAAAAAACTTGCGGGAAAATTTGGGATTTTTTAAGAAAACCTTTATAGCTTCCTGAATATCCGTGATTTTTTTTTCTTTTACAAAAAATGCAGGTAAATTTTGCGCTTATCAAGCGAAACCATTTGTGAAAGTTGCAACGCATTATCAGCTTTCTGTAAAATGGAATGAGTCCTAAATCATTTTCTTCATCAATTTCTGGTCAGTCAACTAAATGCCATCATGAGTGAACTTCCCTGTAAACTGTGAGTTGAAGCCTCCCTCTTTTTTACATGGTCGAAGTTCTAGGAAAATCCTTTCAGCCTTTCGGGAGATATTTGAAAAAATGTGCAAATTCAAAGATGTTCACATTATTCTGCAACCCACCTATACTTTTGATTAGTTATATTATATTTGAATGTCATTGCTTGATTTTAACATTTTTAACAACAAGATAAGATATTGACCGCGTTGGTCGACATTCGGAAATCGTGGTTTGACGTTTCGCTTATTTTTTTTCTCCACTGCGTTAGGGTTCTTGTTCGTTTTACTGCCTTTTAGCTTATTTTTTTTCTCTACACGTGTTAGGAGTATACGAGAAAGCTCAGGGGAGACCAATCCCGCTGGTTTATCGAATAATCATAATTTTGTAAAATACAGTCGGACCTCTATTTAACGAACCTCTATTTTGCGAATTTCTCTATTTTGCGAACTTTTCCTTGGAACCAAGAACATTTTGCGAATTTCTTCATAAAATAACCTCCAAATAGCGAAGTGCATTCTCTATTTAACGAACTTTTTACTGTGATCCAATATTTTTTTTTCTCCCTATTTCTCAAAATATTTCTAAACATTTCAAACTTATTCTTTCTTTTAACACACTTGATGGTGATCAATGACCTTGAAGTTGAAAAATGTCAAAGCGAAAGTGCTTGAGCATCAGAGGAAAAAAATTTAATTCTTCATGAGGTGGATAAAGGCGTGAAAAAAAAGGACATTTCTTTAAAATTTGGTATTCCCCCAAACAGCTTACAACCATAATAAAAACATCGTGATAAGATACAAAATTATGATTCATCGAATTCTTGTTCAAAATGTTTAAAAGCATGCGTCTATGAAGATGTGGATGAGACAGTTTTGAAGTGGAAAGTGCGAAAAATAAAAACAATACAGCAATGAATTGCGATGAAGACGAAGATGATGAAGATGGAAATGACCATGATGCAGAAATCAACAAACCTTCGTATGATGAAATGCTAAAATTCATTAATTTTAATATAAAATTATTTTTTTTTAAATTGAAAATACAGTGTATTCCCGGACAATGTTTTGTTTTATTCTTGTTTTCCTCGCAGATTTCTTTTTGATGGGTAAAATATATAAAACAAATATATATTAATTTACAAAATAAAGGTATGATTAATTACTTTTCTAATAATATTTAGTGCTTATGAATTTAAAATCCGTTTTGTGTAGTTTAAAGTATTTTAAAAGGTGGATCTCCATTTAACGAATTTTCCATATAACGAACTTTTTTTCGGGATTTAGCGACTTCGTTAAATAGAGGTCAGACTGTACTTGAATAAAATTGGCAATTCTGTTTATGCCGAATGGAACTGTGTAATTGCTTATAACATCGTTATGCAAGTTCAGCACTGAAATCACCGAAAAGTAACACTTTCTTAATAGGAAAAAAAATCTGTAGAAACGGCTCTTTTCTCTTTCACAAGTAGTATTTTACTTGTCTTTTAGATTTCATTGTCCGATTTCTCGTGCAGTAGGTTCGTTTCAAATGTTTTGCAATGAGCGCATTCAAAGAGCGTTGGATGATGCAACAATCGTTCCTTCTAGCTCATTAGGAGCAAAATGATGGGTCCCGAACCCGTTATTTGGCGGAAATGTGTACACTCTTACCCCTTTTTGTTGAAAGCTCAGAGTTCAACATCATCCGCAATCAGTCACCATCATTCTGCAGCTTCACGTGTGGCCTGTGTTTTTGTAAGAGGCGGGAAATGCTTACTTCTCTGAAACAGAAAGAAGATCGACTTAACGAATTAGTTTGGAAATGTCTTTTCTTTGACGTAATTGAATTTCCTGAAGCTGCCTATGTCTAAATTACTCCTAAATATGTGTACACACCTCAGACTGCTGAAGCGCGCTTCTTCACAAGTTTAACTGATCTGAAATAACGAGCGGAATTGGACTCAGTTTCGAATAAAGAAAGTCTGTTTTACTGATGGATGATGATGAAGTTGAACTGTGAAAACAGTTGAGGGATTTTGATTAGTTCCATCTACGCAATTTTTCCACCACTCCAATCAATTTGATCAAGACGGAACTGTTCAAAGTTTGGATCCCTGTCTCAATATTTAGGACCTTGAGTTTTTTTTAATACATTTCTGCTGTAAACAGGCTAAATATACATTTGAGCTCAAGGGTAATTTAAAATGTCAATTTTCTAGATAAAACTTTAAAATCTCTTCTTCATTCAAGAATATAAATATTCTAAGATATATTTCAGATTTTAAGCTTATAATTCAATAAATGACATATATATATATATATAATGATTTCGTAGTTGTAGTCAGTAAAACGCCGAGTTATATTCTAATTTTTTTTTTATGGGAGAGTTACGGAATGTACGTACATTTTGGTTTAAGTTTCAAGTAAAAAGCGAACAGAAAATCCCTGCATTTCTTCAGGTAGGGATTTAACATACAGACACGTGATCAAAGTGAAGGGAATAATAGCTATTTTTAGTAAATTACGTAAGTGTTTTAGGGAAAAGCATTGCGTCAATAAGTCGCTGATTTCGAGATTTGTGTAAGCTCTTGGAAGTAATTAGAATATTCTTTTAGTAATAAATATGCAAAAACACGAGATTTAATATACCTCCAGAGCGGGAAATAAAACGAAACTTGAGTTTAAGAAAAGCGATTTTGGAATACATACTACTAAGATTTTAAAATATATAATATTAGAATTTATAGTAAAATTAAGTAAGATCATTACATATATATATATAAAGGAAGCAAAACATAATAGAAAATATAATAAAATAACAAACTTTCATACCAAATTCAAAAATATATGAAAAAATGAATTGAAAGCATATCCGAGTAAAGATAAAATGCGAATAGTGACAGATGGAAAAATATATATAAATATATTACATACGCAATGAATGCGCTAAAAGCTGCAATTCCAAAAACGCCGTGGTAGATAGAGTATAAATCGTAAAATGAAAGAGTATAAAACGTAAAATGGAAAACGCAATTAAAGCACAATAACGTTTCTTCAGGGGATGAAGTTATTATGAATTGCTAAAATTTAAAAAGTTTGACATTTTCTTGCAATCAGTTACGCCGTAAGGCCTAAAACATTGATTTTCATCCCTAATGCCAAACCAAAAACAGAGAGAGGAGTTTTGAATAATTAAAACAAAAGTACGATGTGATAACATTAGAGAAAAGTAAGAATAAAAATTTTACTTACCAGAAGGACGGATGTTGACGTGGCAGTGTTTGCGGAGGGTCACGGTACAGACTGGCGTTGAAGGGGTGTGAACAGAGTATCGAGTTACAAGTTTCGCACTTAACTTTGTCTGTTGTCAGGGGAGTGTAGTATGTTGGGAACGATGAAGATTAGATGGAAGTACGATAATTATAGAAGGCGTAGAGAAATAATGAAAGAAATCAGTAAAATATGAAAAACCAGTGAAAAATGTCTAAAAAATGCTTTTTCGAGGTAATGTAATGTATCTTTGTTGCAGTTGTTAAATAAAAAGCAGGTCGAGTTATTAAGTAATTTTCATTTATTATGGGGAGTGGCAGACATACGTACATCTTAGTTGAAATTTCTAGTAAAAAAGCGAACAGAAAATCCCTGCATTTCCACAGGCAGGGATTTAACATATAGACACGTGATCAAAGTGAAGGGAATATTGGCTATTTTTTAATAAATTACGCAAGCGTTTTAGGGAAAAGTCTGGCGGCAAGGAGATACCGTCATGATTTTCTGTGGGCACGTGAAAGCGATTAAAATATTCTTTTAGTAATAAATATGCCAAAGCGCGAGATTTAATATACCTCCAGCGCGGGAAATAAAACGAAACTGGAGTTTAAGAAAAGTGATTTTGGAATACATTAAGACTTTAAAATATATAATATTAGAATTTGAAATGAAATTAAGTGAGATTATTACATATATATATTTAGTTAAATATTTCAAATAATCTAAACATGTGTTATATTTTCAATCTATACATATATTAATCTAAAACTTAAAATTAAAATCAAATTACTTTATCAACAATCATACAAATGAAATACAAAAGATAGTTTGAATACAGAGTATTTCTACTATGAAAAAGACAGTCCATAATTGGAATTCCAATAATCAAATGCCAAATGTCAATATATATATATATATATATATAGTCAATGTTTTGTTGTATTGAGTTTATCAACAGGTTGTAAGATGGTAATAAGTGGGTGGTAGAGATAGTAACCTTAAAGGAGACACCCGGCCTGCCTTAGCATACGGGGCCTTTGAATGACAGCCGCTGCAATAGCTCGAGTACCGAGGCCGGAGGCCTAATAGTAAGGTGACCAACCGTCCTCCTTTAGGGAGGACAATCCTCCTTTTGTAAGGTCTGTGCTCCCTCGAAAAGTGTCCTCCTACATGTCCTCCCTTTCAATATTTGAAATTAAAAGACTGAATATATATTTAATTTCTAAAAAACTAATACAATGTGTAAATAAAGACGATGCAGTTGATAAAAAAAATGTTGGGAATAATCAGTCATTTCAAAAATGAACATATTCCATGCGAAAATTTATGTATTCTTGCTCAATTTTTGTTGTGCTGCCCTGGAACTAATGCAGCAATTGAAAGGGTATTTTCAATTGCTTATGATTTTTGGAGAAGGGAGAAGTCAAGATTGAATACTGACACTCTAGCAGCAGCTCTTGCCGTAAAATTCAATATGAAGGACATTTCTTGTTCAGATTTTTCAACATAATGCTGGAAGATGATAGATTGTCAAAAAAATATTCATTCAATGGGAAAGTACTCGTTTAAATAATAATTAATTGGCATGTAAACATAATTGCAATATAAAAGGTCACAAATGTTTTCCTTGTATGCATTTATATTATTATAGTGTATTATGTTTTATTGTTGAAATGAACAAAATTTTTCTTTTCTTTACAATATGTTTTTCCTCCAATTTATATGTGTCCTCCTTTTCATTGTTAAAAAGTTTGTCACCTTACTAATAGTCACCACCGGCCACAGCTTGACCCCTCCCGAAGGAGGTACTTACAATCATTGGTGGGAAGTAACTTAACCCCCAGGGGAAGCGATAACCCGATTACTTATCAGGTGGCTTCTCATGCGTGTACTCGCGATGTCCCCCGTTGGGATTGATAGAGATGGCAAACAGCCTCTCGTGAATAGTTTAACCCTCTAAGCGTTTTGGACGTATTTTTCCGTCTCTTATATTGAGTTCAGAAGCAGGTACTCATGTCCATGTGTATAATTTCTTAAACTAACATGGATAAAATATTCTTAAGATTTTAGAGACTTGATTAAATGCAATAAAAGTCAAATTATTCAATTTAAAAGCAAATTTTCAAGACTTCGATGCTAGTACATAAAATAGCTAACTGCTCAGAGGGTTAAAAAATGGTATAATTGGTAAGAAACACAATGCCCATGGTCTTAGAAGGTGTTAAATAAAATTGACAAGGCAATAGATCAAGGGTTCCCAACATTTTTTCCTTCGCGTACCCTTAGATTAGTATTTTTATTTTCACGTACCCCCTACTGTCATATAATGTTAAGAACCTAGGTGAGCTTAAGAGTCAAATGACTGGAATTTATAACATTTGCAGGACTTATTTTTTATTTTACATTTCATTCCATTTTTGCAATACTATTAATTTAACGTCAAATCAGTTTTGTAATAATTTCGCATTAGCTTATAAGGATAGCTAAAAATTACACTTCCTTTTGCTTTCTTTTTTACTTATTTTGACGGTAGGTTTAGAACTTGCACAACTTTTACTTTTTACACGAACATGGAGAAACAAAAGTTTGTAACATTTTTAATCCCTTATGTTTTCTTGTATCCGCCATTACCGATTTGGAATTCGCGTACCCTCAAGTGGTCCTTCGCGTACCCCCAGGGTACGCGTACCACAGGTTGGGGACCTGTGGGGATAGATGAACATATTGCACCAAGAACAAATAAAAACTTTAAACACCACTTTACATTTAGAGAGGAGTTCAGCTCCTACGAACGATTATAGGCTGGAAACCCCTGTCATAATGAGTCTAATAATGGATCGGAAAATTGCGTTTATCCAACTGCTAGGGTCAAAGACAGTACCGGCCAGCCACTTAATACCATATTTGCAGAAGAGGCGATTAAAGTAATAGCGGAGGGCAAAGCAAAAGAGGAGAAAGAAGCACCGTTGGACTGTTGTTGACCGGTCGTTCGAGGCGACCTTCGCGCGCAAATCCAAGGTGCCTTTCCAAGTGTCGTTAGACCCTCTCGCTTAATGATGCAACCCCCAAGGACAGTCGTCTGCATCCGCGCATAATCGGCAAGGCAGAGACAAAGCCGAAATTAGACAGCCTTGACAGTCTCAGCGAAAAGACAGGATGGGAATTTCTCTCCAATCCGGCGGAATCCTGGATAAAATCCTGAGATTTGGATTTTCCTTTTGGGGACAGTTGTGTGCTGTCGTCAGTAGCTGTTGCAAAATTTCTGGAGTAATGTTTACTTATGAAGAACATAAAACGTTAGTTTATCGTGGAAGATTTCCTTAAATTTTGTGGAAACGCGTAATCTTTTATTCCAAAAACTGGGACCAACTTATTGCTGGGACAGCTGTAGCAAGGATAAGTAGCGCCCAGGGCATAATATGATATTTTCGCCTCCAGTCGCCAATGGAAGGTTAACAAGTGAAAATGGAGATTGGAATGTGGTATTATTTTTTTCCTCCCATCATCACATTTGGCTTTAACCCTTTGGACGACGTTTGCCAACGCACGTGGCTGCTCAGGCCTCTTTTTCTAATTAAGCCTAATTACACTGAAAATGGTGCCACGCCGACGTGACAGTCGGTCGGTAGCTGAAAGCCGCAAGAGCCGGCACGTATTTGTGACGGTCGGGAGAGAATGTACCAAGCAGCTGGTACGTCCGCGTGACAGCCGTCCTCAAAGGGTTAAAAAAGCGACATAAATGCAAAAAGTTTTTGACTCCATGGCGCCCCTAAGACTGGAGACTAGAGCACCTATGACTAGGTTTGACATACGTCCCGTATATACGGGACTGTCACCGCATTTCACCGTATTTTCTTCCCGTTCTCTCCCTACATTCTTCGTCATTATAATTTTTAAATGACTTGCGCCGAATTTTATAATTATGTGAAAAAAGAAAATGAGATAATTAATAAAGTAAAGCCAACTTTAAAATATAACTGGGTTAAAAAGGATTAGCCTCACATTATTTTTATAAGCTTTTATTCAACTTGACTGTCGTGTCCTCAAATCTTGAGATCGATTTCTTACCCACTTCCAATCAAGCTACAGCTTTGAAATTTAGAACAGTGGTGGGTTTCTGGTGACAATGCAGCATTATGCCTATACCTATTAAAAACACAATGATATTAAAATTTTATCCCTATATTTGGGAGATAAAGTTTGGAAGGTGGTAACCTCACATTACGTAGAGTTGTACCAATACCACGAAGCTAACAGAGAATACGCTATACTTCCGGCGCTGCACCGATGAATGACTTAATAGCTTGTGTTTTTACGAGTCTTGGGTTTACTTTCTATTAGAATTCGCCAACAACCAGAAGTAGAATGTTTTTTTTACTTCGTGTGCGCCAAACGTTTTGTAAATTATCGCGTAATATATTACGGATTGATATTTCAGAAAGTTAATGTCATTAAATCATTTTAAAAATGTAATTGTACATATGTATATAATAATTTTAATATGTGTTTTATATTGGAGAATTGAATAATTGAATTTAGTTTACTATACCTTACTTGTCGTGTGTATTCGTGTCAGACGTCACCAAAAAGTAGAAAATAAAATAAATAAATAAAAAAATTAAGGTATAAGCTTTTATTCATGCGAAAAAATGAACGCAAAAGTTGAAAATAATTTTTCTGATTACAATAAAATGCATGGTTCGAATAAAAGCATGTGCGCTTTTACCTTCTAGGAATATTCCATTTGTTTAAGGAAATATACACACAATATAAGGTGTTATATAAGGCGCCCACGCTTTTATTCGAACCATGCATTTTATTGTAATCAGAAAAATTACTTTCAACTTTTGCATTCATTTTTTGCATGAATAAAAGCTTACACCTTAAATTATTTTTTATTTATTTTTCTACATATTCATTTTATTAGACTGCTTAAACTTTATTCATTTTTTTATCCCATAGGTAAAATTAGTACATTATTAGTAAAATAAACCGTCTCCAACCCCCTTTTTTCATGTTTTATTTTTTTTAGCACTTAAACGTCCTATATGAATGCTTGGCAATTATGGCAACCCTACCAATTCCCTTGATCACCTATCGGTTCGCCACTGTTCCAATAGTGTCCATAGGCTGGATATCAGCTATAGTTATACATTCCCACAAATTTGCAAAAATTATTTGCAGATAAAAAAGAGCGGAATGAAATCATGGTAACTATATTGTTACGAACATGAAAAATCGCTTCCTACCAATGTTATTCTTATGGTTGGGAAGAGAGTTTTACAGGGGTAAGTAAGGGATGACTGGCAGCAGCCAGGCCTGGACTCCTGACCTTGGCGACAAACTTGGCAACGCTTTTGGCGACTTGGCGACAAATCGAATATTCCAGAAAATGCGATCGTTTTCTCGATATCTCTATTAAGAGAAGAGATACGCTTGAATGTACTAGATGCTTCCATGTGACGTCACGGCCCGTCGGGGAGACTATAAAAGAACCGCACTTGGATCACAAAAGAGTAGTGTTGATCGACTGGAACAACTTTGGAGTTTCTTCTGCAGCGCGAGCTAGAAAGCTGGTGAGCTGAACGCTATTGAAAGTGCTGTTATTGTCGTTATTAGTGATTTGCTGACTGTTTATGTTCCTAAATCTCAAAGCACTGACCTGTTATTACCTGTAAATTATTGTCTGTTTGCGTTGCTAATCTGTGCAAGATCTATTGTTTCCTGTTACCCGTGCTAGCGTGTTTTCCTGCTTATTTGTGAATAAACCTTCATTCTCCATTATCCTGCGTGTTGGACTGTTTACACCATACACCCACAGAACGATTTTTGTTATAATATTCAGTAAAAGAATATCTTTTCTAGAAAACATTAGCATTCAACAAGCATTATCTTTATCACCAATCCAAATTCTTATGAAGGGAATTGGGTCATTAGTCTTCAGTAGAATAGTAGGGTTGGAGCAAGGTGGGTTTGGATGTCCTGTGCTCCAGAGTTAGAAGTACATTGAAGAGCAAAATATTTTAGATTTTGGGTGATTTTTGAGACCTAAGTAGGGCGTTTGCAGAATCGAGTATGATTAGGAGGTCAAATATTGCTCAACCACTGACTCTTTATCTTGTCACGTTGCATATCGGATGTCGTCAGGCAATACACTCGATATCCAAAGCCTGGCAAGCCAATCCCACGGCGAGGAAATTATACTATTGCTGACGTCAGAAATCAGCGCCAAGGCCTTCTGTATTTAGGAGGTGTTGATTCAACTATATTTCGACAAAAATATTTAGCAATCGCATCTGTGAACAAAATACATCGCACCTGAAACAAATACTTTCTATTAATACTTTCACGCCCCTGAAAATCATTTCCTCGAAGTAAGGATCCAAAGTTTAAGGCGGTCCTAATGAATTCCAAGACATTCAGACGTCCCTAAGAGAAGAAATCAAAGCTCAACAAATTAGGAGGCTTTTCAGAACATTAACATTTTTTTTTCTTTTTACTCTACATTACACAATTTTCAAAGTGAGAAGGTTATTTTTTACAGAATCTTTCAATACCAATGAATACTTGAGTCCATTCCAATTGTGAATCCATTTTTAAAAGCTTTTCCTCGATTTAGACTTGCTGTAGACGGAACGACACCCGTCCAAAGAATTATCAATGTCGTAATGATCAACCGGAAAAGAGGACACAAAGACCGATAATCGCCCGACTGACCCGACCTTGCTGCGATATAAATCAATTAGTGCGGAAGGGGTCCAACTCGATTAATGTTTCCATTAACTACATAAAAAAATGCTAGTGGTTATCTTTATATGGAGGAGATAAAACGAGTAGGGATGGGAAAAACCACCGGTTTTAACAGAAAACCGTCTCTTTTGTTTCGGTTAACCTGTTTTTTTTTGGTTATTTTTTTCTCGGTTATAACCGGATTTTTTCGGTTATTTTTTGTCTCGGTTATAACTGGGTTTTTTCGGTTATTTTTTGTATTTGTTATAACAACTTATTTTTTTAAAATCCAATAACCGGGTTGAAAAACCGGATCGAAAGAGAGGCTCGATTTTAGGTTCGATTAGACTGAAATTTACCAAGTTGTGAAGCTTTGAATTTCATCATCTTAGGCCAATCAGCCACAATCACTTCCTCGAGGTGTCTGTTGGTTGGCGGATAACTGAAATGGTCTTTATGAACAGATAAATATTGGCCAATGGATTGATTTCCTATGAAAACAATACTAATAAAAAATTTTGTCTACAAACGGCGTTTGCTTTTTACTTTCTAGTATACAAAGAGAAAGTGTGGTAATCGTCAAAAAATTCGAACTCGAGATTTTGACGAATCTCCACGTTTTAGACCTCCCTGAGTCCGAAAAACACAATTTTGGAATTATGTCTGTCTGTCTGTGAACTCGATAACTCGAAAGCTATTAGAGATACGGGGATGAAATTTGGTAAATGGGCTTTATACATAATTTGTAGGTTTCTATCAAATTTTGGACAAAATCCGTCCACGAAAAGTCAGTATGTCCGCGTTCATGTGAACACTATAACTCAAAAACTTGAATAGCTAGATGGATAAATTTTGGTACACAGTTTTATCATTATGATTGTAGGTACGTATGATATTTTCGGCCAAATATGTTGACTGTCTGTCTGTATAATCGTATACTTCTGTATGTCATAACTCCTAAATACAACTACTTAGGTAAACGAAGTTTGATATGTGATCTTCTAACCCTAATGGTAGATCTGTGTCCAATTTTCATTTCAATCGTTTAACAACAAGGCGTTCAAATTGCATATTAGTTTTTCTCTTTCTAACAAGGCCAAATTGCGTATTGGCGCTACTCGTGACCTTCGAAATCGCACTACTACTAATACCCTCCTTTCGACTTCCGCGCGCGCCGTAAGAAACTTTTGGATAGTCGTGGCATTCTGGGTTAGAGAAGGTTCGCAATTTTTTCTCCACCGCTAGGGACGCTTGTTCGTTTTACTGCCTTTTGGCTTATTTTTTCTCTACGTGTGTTGGGAGTATACGAGAAAGTTTAGGGAAGCCACTCCCTCTGGTTTATAAAAAAACAGAAAAACGGTTAATTCAAAAGTCGGTTATTGCGAGCGGTTAAAACCGCTAGGTTAAACCGGAGGTGAAAAAAACCCGAATAACCAAAAACCGGTAATTTTCGCAATAACGGCCATCCCTAAAAAATGAGTTGAAAAGTATATTCCAGCCCATTCACAGGAGAAAGTTGAATAACTTCTCATTGCAAATTAAGGAAACTGAAAATTTTATTCTAGCCAGCCGAACATACAAGGCCGGATTAACAAATGTCTACGCCCTAGGCCAAAACATAATCTACGTCCCCTCTCAAAAAAAGTTCATATATAATTTTCATTTTAATATACAATAGTTTATCTTTAAAACATATAATCGCTTAATACAATCTTTATGATCTTTGAACCACATTACATTTTTAATTCAAAATTACACTACTTATGAAATAACACTACATTTACACCTGCTTCTTATAATAATAGAATATTGCTGGAATATATTCTAAAATATTCCTGCTTATATTTGGTATTTCTTGAAATCGTGTGAAATATTGTATAGCAACGGATTCAGAACCCCCCCCCCCCCCCTTTTCGCCCGCGCCCGGGGGGGGTTTTTTTAAATAAAAAGGGGGGGGGGGGAAGTGAAGAATGGAAGGGTGATGTTTACATTTTACTGAGCGTGATCTAACAAAGAACTCCGGAAATGTGCTCCTTCGGACTCATTGCCTGACGCCCCTTTTTGGTGTAAAATCGTCCAAAAGTGGTAGTCTCGGAATCCGTTGCTGAACAGTACGATCAGTATGTGAGCTCGATGATTCAGAAACGAAACTAGTTAGAAAAATGAGATTTGCAATGTGATCCTGTCATTAAATTGTAGATTAGTATCAAATTTTGAACCTAATCGATTTAACTAATGAGGCTGAAAATGCTTGTTCCATTCCCTTTACTGTACTACGAAGCTTAACACAAAACACTCCAAAGACAATGGACGTCTGTTCATTGCATAAAAATGCACATTTGATATTTTTTCTCAATAACTGATATACTGAGTGTTGCTCGAGATGAAAATATCTCCTTGACTTTCTCTAACAAAAAAAATTTATTATTTAATAATTTGTCAAGAAACTTTCGCTAAAACCTTCCTCATCCTCATGATTCAATTTTTGTGTGTAAAATTAGAAGCACATAAAACATAACAAAAGATACAATTTTATCCATCTAGCTGTTCAAGTTTTTGAGTAATAGTGTTCACATGACTTCGGACATACAGACAGACAGACTTCCCGTTGACGGATTTTGTCCAAAATTTGATAGAAACCTACAAATTATGTTTAAAGACCACATACCAAATTTCATCCCCGTAGCTCTCATAGTTTTCGAGTTATCGCGTTCACAGACACACAGACATACAGACACACAGACAGCCATAATTCCTAAATTGCGTTTTTCGGACTCAGGGAGGTCTAAAACGTGGAGATTCGTCAAAATATCGAGTTCGAATTTTTTGACGATTGCAATACTTTCTTTTTGACGATTAATACTTTCTCGTATACTTCGTATACGAGAAAGTAAAATTGGAGTTTGAAATCATTTTCAAAAATTAATTAAAATTAAGCAGAATGTCGCGTGGAAATGAAATTGGTGTCATTGAGAAGCTAATTTTTTAAACTTTAAGATGATGCTAAAATGGCTTTTACTTTATACTATGCTCCGAAGTTATCCTCGGAAAACTGTTAAAATTTAGGTGATTTTTAATTAAATACAATTCTAATTAAAATTTCGAAAATTCCTTTTTTACTGAGAACTTACTACTCAAAAAACAACCACTTGCCAAATTTGAAATTTCCAGTCCTAGTGGTTTAGTGATGAGTCAGTGTGTGATTTTCACTTTTATATATGTGGATCAGTTTTCTGGTTTGTTTACATGCCTGTAATGCGTATTTCCGGTGTAATGCTAAGTCAATGGATCATCAAAGCGGAAGTCCAACATACTAGCAGATAAAGTCAAGGTTTTTAATATAAGTAAACAAACCAGAAAATTTGTTTTTTTCTTTTAGTGGATTTTGCATTATTTTTCTCTGCCAAAACGAAAGCAATTGTTACAAATAAAGTTATTAACAAAACGAAAGTTAGTGTCCAGTTGATTCATCATTTCTGTTTTTCGTGCTTTTTATCATTATTATTTCTTAAACACTCTAGCAATCTACATGAGATTTTCTTCAGCAACTTTCTTCAGTAAAATCTGTGACAATCAGATCCGAGATATTGTTGGCAAACGAGTAGCCCGTCTTCGACGGAAACAAATTTTCTAGTATGAGAATAGTTATGTACAGAAATAACGGATTAGATTTTCTAGTATGAGAATAGTAATGTATAGAAATAACGGATTAGGTTTTCTAGTACGAGAATAGTTATGTAAATAAATAACGGATTAGATTTTCTAGTATCAGAATAGTAATGTAAAGAAATAACGGATTAGATTTTCTAGTATCAGAATAGTAATGTACAGAAATAACGGATTAGGATGTTCTAGTATGAGAATAGTAAAGTACAGAAATAACGGATTAGATTTTCTAGTATCAGAATAGTAATGTACAAAAATAACGGGTTTGATTTTCTAGTATGAGAATAGTAATGCACAGAAATAACGGAAGATATATAAAACTCTCTTATCGTCTGCTACATTATTTTTGAATAAAATGAGAATATTTACTTGCGCCAAACGAGTTTTCAGACTCCTAGCTTCCAGAAAAATTTCAGACTGTGCCAAACGATTTTTCAAAACCTCCAAAAGAAAACTTGAGAAAACAATGAGTTTTAAAGAATAATGCAAAATATAATTAAACATTGCGACTGGCATCTCAGAGTTAAATAAATAAAATGATTTAAGATATCTATAATATTTTCGCTCAAAAGGAAAGGTAACGCTAAATACAAAATAATCTTTTCTATCTATGGAAAAACAGTTTGTATTCAGTAAAAAGTTAATTATTTAATTTATTGTCTCTAATCTTTCACTAAAACCAAGGTTTAGTGGAGGCGGAATGCCGTTCCGTCACTGCTTGTTTCAGGAGAAATAAATAAGAAAAAAATTGTGAAAACATCCTTAAAACAGAGCGATTTTTGTCACCCAGGTTAGAGCGTTCCGGCACTGCTTATTTTTCGACTTATACTACTGACTAAAACCTTCCTTTTGCTTCGCAGTATTTGTGAGCAACATTTGTTGAAAATCTCTTCAGTAGTTTGGCTTTCCATAAATGTATGGGGAGAATGGGGTAAAACCCGGTAGTGAGGCAAAACCGGGTACCTTCATTCTGGCGCTATTAGTTTTCCTTTCTAGTGGACAGATTCTAAATTACACTCCACTAGTCAAGAAGAAATAATGGTCATAATGACCGAGTTGGGGTAAAACCGGGTAGTTTGACTTTTTTATAAAAAAATCATTGATAAAAAAGTAATTAAACTACGATTTTTCAAGAATGATATATTGTACTCCGGTAAACAATGAATATTTTAATAAAATTTGACAAGCTCTATGTCGAATAGTTTAGCTCCAAGAGGCCTTCGAGTTTTAGCTGCCGGTTTTACCCCACCTTCCACTAAACATTATTTTCTCCTTTATGCTTAAAGAGAGATTCACGTGAGAGGATTATTTGTTAGTGAGCAGCCAATTATTCATAAATTCCCCTACCCAGTGCCCAGGTAGCTCTCGCTTTCTACTGCTCACCGACTGGAAACAAAGAAATAAACACTGAAAAATCAAGGAAGAAGCGAAACAATAACGACCGTGATCTTTCTCCCATTGTCTCGTCGCCTAGAAATGAGGAGGTTGCGACGACATCCACCAGATGGCGCTGCGTGCCGCTCTCTTTGTCTCCGCAGTCCCAGAGCACTCGGTCGCTCAGTGAAAGTAGAGGTCGAGAAGTGAGTGCTTTGGTTTTTTCCTCCTCGCTAAACACAACACAGTTTTTCAGCTGCATCGACATACAGTTTCGAGTTACGTATGCTATATCATCCCTGGAATTAAAGGTACATTACATATTTTTGGTCTACGCGATAGTTTAAGAATGATGGGCAACTGTTTCAAGGCACAAGGTACATAAAATTATCTTTATAAATAACATTTTATTGGTAATGATGTCATCGACAACATGTTTTAATGCAAATCAAAATAGGCTAATCAAAGTTTAAGGAAATGGAATGAATCAATATTGGTTGAAAAGCTAAAAATCAGGAAAAAAAATCATTAAGTTTTACTATCATTATCTGTGAAACCACTAATTCGTGTTTGGCTGGCAAGTATTTTTTCTGGCATAATATTTAAATTAAACGTCTGTCGCAAAATGCTTGACATCCTGGCAACTAATGGAATTACAGCAGAATGTCATCATCATTCTATTAAATCATTTGTCCAGAAATTATAAAGAATAACTTTATAAACAGAAGGGAAAAAAGTGCATCATTTTCATTTTCTAAGATAGAGGAATTTATCAGTTCATACAACCAAATTCTCATAACCAACGATTCATTGCTGACAGATTAACTACTTTGACAATAAAGACCAGCACATGCCAAATGACAAGTCTTGCTTGCCAATTTTTTACCTAAACAATCAACCTTTCAGAGAGAAAGAAGTATTTATTGGAATGAAGAACTTACCGAAGAAGGTAAAGCTGCTTTTTGATCGTTTTCCGCCACGAATTTCTCTTACAAAGTAAAATATCCTCATGAATTCTGATGGAAACGCAGGCAGGAAAACAGCTGTCCGATGTCGC
>BGPR01008143.1:0-14769 GCA_013235015.1 Araneus ventricosus
TTTTCCAAGTTATGGGTATAAATGTAATTTTTATTAACAATTAACAGCCTTTATGATAAATGTTCCAGGCGCTCCAAAATTACTCGAAATCGTTCTAAATTTTTTATTAGTTACTCTAACCCTTTTCAAATAAAAATTTGGATTAATTTTTATGCTTCAGAAAGGAATTTCAAAATGAACACACATAATAACTCGATAATATTCCAGGCGCTCCAAAATTACTCGAAATCGCTCCAAATTTTTTGTTAGTTACTCTAACCCTTTTCAAACAAAAATTGGGATTAATTTTTATGTTTCAGAAAGGAATTTCAAAATGAACTCACATAATAACTCGAAACTAATGATTTTAGAAAAAAATATGCCTAATATTTGAAATGGAAGAAAATATTTACAGTTTAATAACAAAATAACCTTCTCCTTATATTTTTTAATACTTAAATAAGATTTCATGAAATTTGAACATAAACTGAAGCCCCTGGACAATTTATCATGAAGGCCATTAATTGTTATTAAAAATTACATCTATACCAGTAACTTAGAAAAAATAAATATAATATAGAGAAATTTTGAGTGTTGTCTTATATAGTGCACCTGTTAATGCCTGCAAAATTTCGAATTGATTAGTGGAAAATTTAAAAATACGATTTTGAAGGTCCCTGGTCGATTTAAGCTCCTATTGTTCGCAAAATGCTTCCCATTTACAAACTCTAAGTATTGACAACAACTTAATACGTATATGTTAGTACAAGACGCATGTGAACATTTCTCACAAATGTTCATCAAAATATACACGCCGATCTTGTTTGATGAATTTGTGAACAGACTTGACAAAATCATCCGTGATAAGCTTGTCCAGTCTTGGGTGGCCACTTCGCTACTCATCATGGACGTTCCCTCATTAAACTTTTGGCACTAACGGCGCACAGATGATTCATTCATCAAGTCACCATACGCTGCTTTGATTTCACTATAAATTTCACTCGGCCGCACATTTTTGCGTTTAGAAATAAGATCACAGATCTGACTTCACAAATGATGTCACATTGGATTTTCTTGTTCATTTTTGTGTGCTTACCAAAATGACAATAACTGTTAAACTTCCGTCGGGCGCATCTAATCCGTGAGATGAAGCACCCATATTTTTTTGTGCCTAAGTGTAGGTTTCACAGAGAAAAGTATTGGACATCTAGTAACTTCCTGGATCCCTACCACTTACATTAGGGTATCGTGGTTTTATCTCTAGTGCTGTTTTGATGCACGTGAGGGGCACTTTAATCTGGTAGATCAGTTGTGTCCGATTGCGTTTGTATTTTTGATTTCCCAAATTTTTCTCAATATTTATTTTTATATGCCTGCAAAAGTTCGTATACCTTTATCCCATACTCTAATTCAATGATATTGATCGTTATTTCCAGTATATTGTTTCAAAAATGTCGAATTATTTCGGGCTCTCAACGGCAAAAGTTGCATTGCTAAGGAACCTTACGGGAAAATAAATGTCGATTGCTTTCTGATTTCCTGATCTTAATCGTTGAAATTGCAAGTAAATGAAAAAAGAGTTATTTAAACGCAAATATAGCTTTGCGTGACCGAATAGTTCAGTTTCATAAGCTTTGCCTTAAGCCTAAACAAAAATTTAACTTTTAATCTCTCAAATGAGTTGCGCCCGAACGTGTTAACATTTGTATTGCGCCCGACAGAGGTTAAGCTGGGCTTTCACGGTCTGTCCACACCGCGCAAACGGGGTGGTAGCACTCCACACCATTCCAGTTTTCAGCCCATCCACTTAGGTGGGTCATTCACTGGTCGGACAGCGCCATCCGCAAACCCATCATCTACGGGCACTCCGATCCCCTATGGTTACTTCACTCCCACTTTCAAAAGGGGACTCCAACAGTGGTTTTGTGGTTTTCGCTTTTGAAAGAGAGCCTCGCTCCTCTTCTCCCGTGGTCGCATTTCAGCTTCTATGGCCCGACACTCCAAATGGATTACAAACTAAGTTGAAAATCCAAACATCCCCCTTAGATTTTAACTCCAAATAAACCAAACAGCAAACTCGTCCATATATTTTTGTATATAAATGTAAATAATCATTAATTTGTTTGTTTGGGACTGGCAACATACTGCTTTTACTTTTGGAATTTCAAATAAAATCAATAGAATTTGTATTGTGTAAAGGTTGTATTCGTAATAGCTGTAGTCTTATTGAATTAGTTAGCAAAATATATTAGTCAACATAGCTTATGATACCCGCTCATAATTTAAAATGGCAATGGATTATTACCTCAAGAGAAAATGGGATAAACTTCACTGGGCAGATTTGTTTTCATCAGATATATCATGAATGGCTCACGCAAACGTGTGGAAAGTTTCCTTGCACCTCTCTATTCCATTTGAAGTATTGCATTTGAAAAAGTTGAGCAATTTATTTCCAAAGAAGAATAAAAATTTCTCACGCAGACTCCACACTTCCAAACAAAGCTAGCAAACAACGCCATAAATAACCAAGAAAGGGAAATACTACCTTTCCCAATCATTTTTTTTGACTAAATAACTCAACATGACAGCAAAGAAAGCAAACAAGCAAAAAAAGCCGTTTTGATTGGTGCAGGAAAATAATGTGCTGAAAACAATTTTCTCTACAACCTGGGTTACGGTTGAAGTCGAGTGACTCCAACAAAAAAAGAAGATTAAAAAATCCATTCCGTAGCAGAAATTGATATTCAATTCCCCTAATGAAGAAAATAACGGTAGAATAAAAGAGGAAATAAAAATATTTCGCAACATATATTACAGGACAATATTTTTACTAAACAAGAAATCTGACACACGAAAAGAAAAGAACGTAAGTGAAACTTGAACAAATCTTGTTTTCTGTAGAAGACATGCAACTGGAGAGGGAAGAAAGAAGAAAAAAGCTCAGAGTAAAGAAATAAAAGAAACTTCAACGTCATTTTCTTTTTATTGCAGGTTGGTAGTGTCCGTTTATGTTTCAATCAAACCTCCGGCGCCATAGAAGCGCTCTCCAGGACTTTTGAGACATTGTAAATGCTTTTCGGTGAAATCCGGCCTCAAAACTGGCATCTGAATTTTTCAGACAGATTTTTCCTTTTTCTTTCATTTCCTGTTTTGTTCTTTATGCTTTGCAGAATCTTCGTCTCTTGAATTCCATTTATTTGCCATTTTTTATTTTGTCCAATGAAACCTTTCTGGGCTATAACTTGGATGGGTTTTTAAGGGCCTGCTTGTTTGGAACCTTTTTCTGCCGTATCTCTCTAAAAGCCTTCTGAGATTTCTAACTTTAAGGGATTATTTTTTAATCTGAGGAAATATTTACTTTTAATTACTTTGTGTCTGTTGCATTAGTTACAATTCTTATTAATAAGTTTTTTCCGGGTCCTTTCGTTTTGTGACGGATTTATTCTTTATTGAGTATTTGCATGTGAGGCTCTTAAACGCATCTCTAGCATATAAAACAATTACGTAAAAAAAATTCTTTTGAAGTTATGCAGTCTGAATTTTTCAAGGGATTTGAAATCGCATTCAATGAATTAATTTGAAAGTTTTCTATTTTCCCATTTTAACCAATGTCCTACAAAAGATGTACATACTTATTCCTATATTACAGTGTTGAATCGTCAGCTAAGAAACGAGACAGCAATAAAATTTATTTCTCAAAAACTAAAATAAAGATATCCTGCCATATATTTGCTTTTCGCCTTTATCATCAAATCATTGGCAGCGGCGAAATTGCATATGTTACCAAATAAGAAGGTACATTGCAATCTTTGCCGTTGTTATTTTGATCCAGCTTGTTACTTGATATTGTTACCAAAATCGCCCGGTGGTTGTACGGTGAATGTAGTCCAACAAGCTGGATAACGGAAAATGACTCCTTATTCCTCGAATATTCCAGAAAACTCTAAGCACAGGTTAAAATAAAAACAGCACTTGTACAAATTATCAACACAAGCAGGCAGTAAATCGCTCATTAAATAACAGCACTATCAATAGCGCTTAGCGTCCAACAACTTTCTAACAAACTCCCCAAAGAGATTGACTCGTTTCGGCACCTCGAGTTTTAGCTATCCGACAAGGCATGACGTCCCATGGAATTATCTAGAAAAATCTCCAGATCTCGTTTTCTAAGAGAGATAGGGTCATAATTCTCGTATTTTGTAGAACCTTCATTTTGTCGACAAAGGCTCCAAATTTGTTGCCAGGAAGGGGTTCGTTGGCTTGATAACCAATAAGATCACAAGACTAACGTGGCAGGAAAGCCGTATTACAAATTCATAACAATATTTTTAAAAATTACAAGTGGTAGACTCAGAAAAGAGGATTGTTACGAATTATATTTAAAGGAATATATCTCTTGTTTTTATTAAATCATAAATATTACTTATTGACTGCTGTTAAATGTTTTGCATTTTAACATAGTTAGATGGGCAGTATTTTTGTTCTGTTCAACCTGCTATGCGTTTAATGCAGGAATGGTGTTAAAATATCAATCAAAGCTTTTTCAAGTATGTTTAAAATACTTCTACATACATTTTCAGCAAATCTCATGGGTTTTTTTTAATTTGAGAATGTTTTCCTCACAGTTTTGATGGAAAAATTTAGCATTTTCCAGAGTTTTTTATTTTATTTATTTATTTTTTTGTAATATTTGATTTTTTTAAAAAAACGAAAATTCTGTAGCTATATTTATGGCAGCCAAACCTATATCTTCTAATTTGGCTGAAACTAGAGATTGCAATTAGGAATTAACTAGAATTTTATAGATTTCATCTTTATTTTCAGAAAAAGGTCCAAAGTACGTATAATTGCCATTAAAATTCAAAAAGTTCTCCAATAGACTGCTTCTATTCCAATAATTTATTTTGAAATACATATAGTACCAGATTTTTTCAATCTTGCTTCTCGAAAACTGCTATATCCCAAAATATTACTTTAGATTTCATTTTTAATTGTATGAAAACGCTATTATTCCAATGATCGTATATTTGCTTGATAAAATATATGCATATGGCTTTTCACTAAAAGCAATTATGAACTGAAAATATGTTGTAATACGGAACAGATATGTTGTAATACGGAACAGATCCGTTCTAAATATCAATATATTTCTATCTCAAGTGAACAAATAAATTCTTTGTAATTTTCCCAATTTTTCAGTTTACCCGGTTGCCCATAAATGATAAAATATAATTTATGTAGAATTTTATTTTAAAATAAATGTAAACGAATAAAATACAATTTTAGTGTAGGAATTAATTATTTAATTTTCTGAAACCTTCACATTCATCTCGAAAAAAATGGAATAAAAATTCTCTGTATAGATTTCTTTTCATAAAATATATCATGGAAAACTCAAGGAAAAGCCTGAGAAAATCTCTGCAGCTTACAATTTTCTTTCTCATTAAAAATACTGAATTTAGAAAAGTTGAATAATATTTTTTCCGAAGAGGGATAATAATTTGTCATGCACATTTCACACACTGAAATAAAACTCACAGAAAACTACATTAAAAACAACCACAAAATCAAAATTCTATCTTTCTCGAACACTCTCTAAATAAATAACTGAACGTGGCAGAAAAGACAGAAAGAAGGAATAAAAGTTCTGTTTTGTTTGGCGGAGGAAAATAATGCGGTCGGAGCAGTTTTCTCTACCAAATTCGGTTACGGTTGTAGTCATGTTATTCTCCAACAAAAAAGCAAATAAAAAATTTCCATTGGCAGGAGAAATTGACATTCAATTCCCCTAATGAAGAAAATAACGGTAGAATAAAAAGGGAAATAAAAATATTTCGTCACATATATCACCAAACGATATTTTTACTAAACAAGAAATGGAAGAAAAAAAAGAAGAAAAAGAACAGAAGCGAAACTTGAACATATCCTGTTTTCTGTAGCAGACTTGCAACTGGAGACGATACGAGTACAGGGGGAAGAAAGAAAAAACCTCAGAATAAAGAAATACAAAGAAACTTCAACGTCATTTTCTTTTTATTGCAAGTTGGTCTTGTTCGTTTATGTTTCAATCAAACCTCCGGCGCCATAGAAGCACTCTCCAGGGCTTTTGAGACATTGTAAATGCCCTTCGGTGAAGTCCAGCCTCAAAACTGGCATCTGAATTTTTCAGACAGTTTTTTCTTTTTCTTTCCTTTCCTGGTTTGTTTTTTATGTTTTGCAGAAACTTCGTCTCTTGAATTCCATTTATTTGCCATTTTTTATTCGGTCCGTCGAAACCTTTTTTGGGCCATAACTTTGATGTATCTTTAAGGAACTGCTTGTTTGGAAGCTTTCCTAAATTATTTTTCTACCATATCTCTCTAAATGCCGTCTGAGAATTTTTGCTTTATGGGATTATTCTTTAAGCTGGAAATGTATTTACTTTTAATTACTTTGTGTCTGTTGCATTAATTGAAAACTTTGGTAAATGGTTTTTCGGTTTGTTTTCTGATAGAATTTTATTTTTGTGTGTCTATGAAGCATTTAAGGAAATTACAAGCAGAATTAGGAAAGAAGATCCTTTTGAAATTGAAGTGTTCTAAAATGTTTATACAATGCATTAATTCAACAATTTGTTACCTTGTATTTAACATTAACTTGCGAACCATATACTCTTGTAAATTTAAACGTTAACTTCAGTGACAAGTATTCAGATCAGTAAGAGAGTGTTACATCGGCATTCAAAACGAAAAACAAAACTGCTTAAATTAATTTCAAAATTGCTTAAATTCTGGATCTTCACATTCTTTTTACTCATAAAATAAGATGAAATTCTTAAGCCAAAAACTCTTAAGTAAAAAGTTTGCTCATGGTTACGAAACAAGAATTTTAATTAAAATTTTTGCAAAAAAAAATTTATTATTTAAAAAAATATATCGTTTGTATGACGAAAAATTAAAAATATCTCACGTTTGTAAAAAAAAGTTGAGTTGTCTTCAGTTCCTTCGCCTACGTGACATTGGAAGTGCTGCAGAAGGTATATATATCTCAAGATTTAAAATAAACATATATTGCGAAACCTCTGCTTTTGACAATTTTCAACCCCTTGACATAGAAATTTTCTTGACTATCTAATTAAAAGTCACTTAGAATTTTGAGAATGTCAGTTATTTTGATGCCATTCGCGGTAGGAAACCATGTGCATTTAAGAATTCCATGCAACTGTTGGCAGCAATAATAACGGCTATGAATGGCAGATTGGAATCAGTTTATGTTCATGTGATACACGTAAACTGACTTGCGTTATTTAAACTTGGAATTATAATTCCTTGCTCGTAACGTAAAAAATAATTGTTTAACCCTTATATGCCCAGTGTTGCCTTTAAGCAACATACCCAATTCTGTCTTCTAAAATCTTAAGAATAATCCTGAAGCTCTAATACCTGTTGTTGACAATAGGATACGTACTGAAATTTTTATTAATTCAATTTACAACATATAGATGGCAGACTGAGTGCTGATATAAAAAATAAATGTGTTTCTCTTGGGGCCGCATCTTTTTTGCTTTGTTTGTATACTTGAGAATACCACATTTTATTCTACAATGTTGAAGGAAGTTCCTTATCCGTATTATTAGTTATTAAAGTTTATCTGTGTTTCCCATTATAGAATTTTATCAAGGAATTTTTTTTCTGAAATAAAGCCAGGTGTTGTCAGTGTGTAACAAACTGTTTTTAGCCATAAGACATATTTAAAACAAAATAGGAATTTTTTAAAGTGTTTTTTCCATATTTTATTCGAGAAATGAAAGTCAAAAGATATTTTTAAATCAATATTTTAAAAATCGGGCTTTTAAGGGTTAATTATTTCAAAAAGAGGGTTTATTTTCTATTTTACACTAGCTGATGTACCCAGAGTTGCTCGAGATGAATATATTTTCATTCTAATACCTTTTGTATATTAAAATATTATAATGCACAAAATCCTCTCATCGTTTGCTATTTTTTTAAAGTTGAAATTGGTACAAAACTAACGAATAAAATAATAACGGAAATAAAATAACACGGAAAATTCTTTATAGAAAAATACGACACTCTTCAAAACGCTGTCTACAGAATAAATAAACTATTAAAAATGTATTAACAAATTTAAAAAATAAGAAAACTCTAAATAATATTCATAATCAGAAAATTATATTAAAAATCATCATCTGTAACAATAATAAAGGAGAATGTGTGTGTCTGTCTGTCTGTTATTTTCTACAGGTCAGACCACTCGAGCTGGAGCTACGAAATTTGGCACGAATTTACTTTGGAGGGTGAGAATGTGCACCGCTGAGCCCTTGTTTAAAATTTTAATTAGTTAAAAAATAAGCGAAATTTTGTCGTTTTTTTCTTAATAACTTTCGAAAATACAACAGCACAAAAATCAATTTTACACCATGTGAAAGCGCAAAACTTTACCTTTTCAATGATGTCAATTAGTTGACGTACAATTTTTCTTGAATTTTAATAAATTTTTTAAAATATTTTTTCTCATAATTTACAACAATACATTTCATCGTTGCAACGCAATTCAAACCGTTTTCACTGTTTAAACAAATATTTATTTGCATGTTTCTCTTCCATTGTTGAGAGCTGAGGTAATATCTTAATGTTGAATGATATGTTTTAATCAGCATATTTTCATCCAGCTAATATGCTGATGGACGTAAAATGTGCCGCGACATTTTAAAGTTAAAATCAAATGCATATTTTGCAAGAGGAACAAGAGAGTGAAGTTGATGTCGACAACGGGCAATTACAGTTACTCGACTCCAATAGGGACGTTCATGCAGACAACGAACAGAATCGGTGTTGGGCTACTGAAAGAACGTGGGTTAAATGTCTATCAAAATTTGAAATTTATGATTACTTTGTTAAGGGAACCATGAATATCAATATATACATAAGAGATTCAGTTGAAATTATATTCCCGGGGTACAAACTGGTCGCCGAAAACGGCTAGTGAACAATAAAAACGGAAGGTAAGTTCCTTGTTGAAAAACAGCAAGATGAATTCAAAGTGTACTCTGACAGATTTATAAATTCAAGAATTAATAAAAATAAAAACTATTTAATTAATTGTCGCGAAGCCTTCATTAAAACCCTCCTTATGCTTCATAGTATTTGTGAGCAAAATTTGAACAAGATTCATTCAGTACTTTGTATAACTATAGCGTACAAAACAGTCGTCGTTTCTGTCTTATTTATATAGATTTTCTCCGATATTATAATTCTAGTTCTGATGTTAGACATTGAATCAGGTTTTTAAAAAACCTTTTACGGTTCTTGAGCTTCGCATTATAGTCGTTTTGTATAAAAAATAGCATAATTCGTGTGCATTATTAGATTTACTCGAATCTAAATTATGTTAACCCTTTGCGGAGCAAAGCATTAAATGTTTTGAAATATGATGAAGAAACATCATGAATGGGTTTAGTTAATTGTCTAGACATAGAATCTACAAAAAAAAAAATTAAAAACTTACTTCATTACGAGGGGGGTCGTGACCCTTTGGGGTCACCTCCCTAATATGAGAACCCCCTTAGATACAGCCACCTTGATACACTCAAACAATATTGTTGAATCTTACAGAAAATCATAAATTAAAACTTGAAGTATATTGGAGAAAAATTTTCGAATTAATTTGCTAAAATTGTATACGTCCAGATCTGAACAAATTTCTTGTATCTGAGTTAAGGAATTTTCCCAAACTTTAATCTCTAATAATTCCTATTCCTAAACGAAATTTCATAAGGCTGCTATATACATTCTAAACGAAGTACTACTATCCGTATCCTAAACCTATTATTTTCCATTTATAGTTCAATTTAACGGTTGAGAAGCGAGTGAAATTAGGTGTTCCATCTGCTGGCACACTGCGCCGCAAAGGGTTAACGTTTTTTAAAATTCAAAATATGTTTAGTTAATTTTATTTAAATTATGTTTTGCATTACTTATTATTTTTCATAGGTTACTCGATCAAAATCTACTCTTTTGTGCCAAAATTCTTTTACACCTACAAGAACACAGTATGATGTAAGGTTAAAAACTTCTCTCAAAATTCTCGCAATCCTTGATTTCAATAACTCAGGATTATTAAGAAAAAACGTAAAAAATGTTGTCGCACGACAATTTCCTTCTTTTCTACATTATAATAGCTAAATAATAACGCATTTTTTTCAACTAAATTTCTAAGTTAGGCGCATTTATCTATTAGCTATTCTTTTTCGATATTGATATTCAGTTTCTTTTCGAATACCACTATATTACTATCGTTTTCATTGCCCGAAAAAAGGCCAAAATATCAATTTTTATTTTATTGGCTTATTTTGTTGATCTCACCTTTCTACTTATTGCATCAAAATTTCAAATGTGTACCTTTACTATTATAGAAGTTATTTAGATTTCTATTTGCAATGATCATTGAAAAACATGCGTAAATGATAACTTGAACTGGCTTTTTCTCCAAGTCGAACTTTTCTTCACTTTCATTTTTGAAAATGCTAAGGCTTTTTTCCATTTTTAGATAGAGCTTTTAAATTTTTGCACTTTTTTATCATTATGCATATTATAAAACTGTGTATGCAGTAAGCATTCAGTTGCTTAGTTTTTTTATATAAAGATATAAATTGAGGTAAGGCTAAATTTTCTCATTTTTCACCACATAAAACAGTAAAAAATCTATATTTAAGCGAATATTAGATGCACCTCAAAATCCATGCGCAGTTTTGTGTAATATATTTCAGTGAATACGCAAATAAAATTTGAGGAAAAAATATTCATATTTGAAAAACTGGTAGGGAACTTAAAAAACTAAATTTTTCTTTAAAAAATTAAAAATTTCAGCTTTAGAAGCAGATTAAAATGAATTTTTTTCTCTGTAAGATGAGTTTATATGGTTGTTAAGTTTTAACAGTATGAAAACTTCTTCAGTAACACTTCAAATTTTAAAAAACTTTTCAGGAGGTAATGTGTCCCCTTAATTTGAAACTTTTGTAATGTTTCTATATATTACTTAATAAAATATATACGTCTAATACTTCTGCTTTTGTCTCACCCCTATTTTGTAAAAATCAAAGCCGACTGGTGATTTCCATACCTTAAAACAGACATAATTTATCCGACTCATCAAGAAGTTGAAATGATAAAATTGGCAACAAGATTAAGTTACCATATCAACACGATTAAATTACTCACCCTGGTTTGTGCCAGAATCTTTAGTAAAACGTTAATAACACCCAGTCTTTTGAATAAATTTAATCTTTCGAATAACCCAATGTGCAATTCATGCAACGTTATCAATAATCTGGGCCATATTTTACTTCTTTGTTCTAGGTATTCAACCATTCGTTGTCTTCTCTGGAACAACCTGGGACTTAACCCTTCAGTAACCTTCAGATTCAAGGAACTCACTAGCAAAATCTTAGACACTAAACAAAACCTTAATATTTTCCTTCGAAATCTGAAGTTTTTGACATTTATTAATTAGAACGTTTTGTGAATGCGGGGATGATAGCCTCTGCAATCGCCAATACTACAAATTTTAAAAAATAACACGACAAGCACTTTCCAATCCCCTTCTTATAACTGAGACAGTGGGAGCCTAGTGGTAAGGTCTCGGCTTCGGTGCCGGAAGTTTCCAGGTTCGAAATCCGATTGCACGCTAAATCAGACGCAGCGAGCCAGACGCCCTTCCGCTGGTGTAGTGCACAACACCCTCTCCGCCCCGGCTCACTCCACAGGGCCTAAGGCCTGGTAATAAGACAGAGGGAGCTGCCGTGGAGCGGAAGTTTGGAGAGGAGCGTGCCAGCTTAGGTGTCGTTCTCGTCATCTGACCGATATTTAGAACGACGAGGTCCGTCCCAAAAGAGCCCTTGTGTTGCTTCAGAACGGACGTTAATATAACTAAACTAAATTTTTTCGTAACTTCAACTTGGAATGCGATAGTATATTCTTGTCTCTGATAGTTTTCTGTCCGCTAAAGCAAGCACATTTTCATTAAGAACTAGCAGAAACTCAGAATGGGAAGTCATTTAAAATAAGTGCTCTGCAGTCGTATTGCTATTTATAGTTTAAAGATGCAAGTTTACGAGCGAAAGTATTAGAAATCTCCTTCTAGGTTTATTACACTTTCTTTCAACCATTTCCATCCGAGAAAAATTATTGCAATTCTCCGATCTCTTTCACCGTTTGCTCTGTGTAAATTCGACACCCTATAAAAGTTCCTCGATTTAAATCGCTCCAACCTAAAGCAAACAGCTAAAACACGACGGATTTGTTGGAAGAAAAGAATACAGATGGCGTTCTTTCACGGATTTGTCTTTTCCTACAGATTTCCTCACGATTTGGAAAACATTTTCTTGGCTTAAAAGTTTATAACAAACAACTCGCGAACTGCTATGTTTAACTGAAAGATAGTTTTAAGAATGCAAATGTTTTCCGAGTTATTGCTTCGAGTTTTGGAAAAGCTTGCGCACATTTGTCCAATGCTTGCACACATGTGAAAAAGCACATTTAAATTTTTCACAATGAAAACTCAGATCACTTCTACTAAAATTTCAAATGCATAAAATTCATAAACACTTTTCACATTCGGTGTTGAAAATCTAATAGTTTTTGTCAACAGAAAAATTTTAGATGAACAAATCCTGTGTACGATTGCAAAGGGTATCTCATAAATAAAATTTCAAGTCTGTAGGTGAAAAATTAAGAAAGGTTATCCCGTGTCCGGCATATGGACAATACCGGATATTTCAACAGGAAAAAGGCGAACAATCACACAAATTTCATTTTAAAAGGGTTCCCAATGATAATAAAAGATTGCACAAGCATTATAATGGTAATAAAAGGATTAAATACGAGGAATTACTTGAGAGACAAAATTCACCACTGAACTCCATTTTACGAAGAACGAAGATTTTCTGGAGTTGGTTGGGAAAAACTAAATAAACGAAAGGATTCCATCGCCGAAACGAAATTTTTTTTCAAATATTATGATTATAAGAAAGTCGAGAATCAAATCAAATAAAAAGGCAACACGTAGTTTCATCAATTATTGAATTAATAGGAGCATTTTAAAAGTTGATGTCCGATATACCGGACACCAAGTCTACAGGGGTATAAAAATGCGGATATTTGCGGTTCAACCAATCATGCAAAGCAAATTTTTTAAAAAATACTTGCATATCTTCTTTACAAGAAATTATTAGATAAAGTCTATTTTTCAATTCCTACTATTAGTTCACACTCTCCCTATATATATATATATATATGTAAGATCAGGCTTTAAAAATACTTGAATGAAGAAAGCATTAACGATAAAATTTGAAGTAACATGAAGATGGGCGAGTAGAAATTTAGAATGACGACGTGGGTATTTTTTCTCAGTAATGTCGCTATTCGGGCGTGAACGACGATTTCGCCGGACTTCGCTGTTGTTTAGCTGAATGGCGGCTCCGAAACCCATGTACGGGGTCTCCACGAAACAAAGGAGATGCTGTCGACTCATTGTAAGATCAGGCTTTAAAAAGGTGAAAGGCAGTCCATTTTGATCATCAAGGAAGAGACGATATATGTTTAAATCTTCTTTTATTGAGGCATCAGGCGTTATTTCTTCATAGGTAAAGTATTTCATTTTTATGTAGTTCCAAGACCAGTATTCAGAAGTTTACGCCCGAGCGGCGCGTTGTTGTTGAAAGCTTACATGCTGGAGTGAAAAAGAGCAGAAATGAATGCGCAGAACGCTTAAGTACCCAGGAAAGGGAATTCCCCTTCAGAAACTCGTGATTTGAAAAGAAAGTTGTAGTGCGTTAATTATGATGAAAGTGGAAGTATTTAAAATGAGGTATCGTTAAGATTATTTAGGAAAGTTAAAAATTAAAATATCACATATATATATCTTGTTCAAATTTTCAATAGTTAATAAAATACTTTTTATTCATCCACACAAGTTCAAATACATTTTTTTAAACTTTTAGTGGCTGACACTTGATTTTAATACAGTTTTTTTCAAATATTAATTCATTAATTAAATTGAATTAATTAATTTTATTTATTAGAGCCTCGCAACTTGGCCGCCAAATCGCCAAAATAGTCGCCGAATTTGTTGCCAAGGTCGTCAAGTTTGTCACCAAGATTAGGATTTCAGGGAAACGACTTTATAGCTTTGTAACAATATGGAATTTCATGGTGCAATTTGCAGGAGGAAAAAAGATATGTCATTGCAACATGCAGTTGGATGTGAATTGACAGGCAGAGTTGCGTTTTGCCATGTGTCTCTGACATTGGATGAATTGATTTCGTGTGTTGATTAGGAATTTTATTTAGCAAATTGCTGTTTAAATTCATCCACTCAAGTTCAAATACATTTTTAAAAATTTGTAGTGGATGACACTTGATGTTAATACAGTTTTTTCAAATATTAATATATTAATTAAATTTCATTAATTATTTTTAGTTTTATATGGGAGAAAAAAATTTCTAAAATAAAATTTTCTTTGTTGACCTAAGTAGGAATTGACTTTAAATTTTTTTTTTATATTACTTGTTCTTTGTAGTGTTTCACTCAGTGTTTAAGATACTGATCACTTCTTGGTTTCTCGTATATGAAGTACACGAAGAGCAACTGCTGAAATTCTCAAAAAATTCGATCTCAAGATTTCGATGAGTCCCCATGTCTCAGACCGCGGTGGCCTAGTGGTAAGGTCTCGGCTCGGGGCTGGAGGGTTCCACGTTCGAAACCCGATTCTACTGAAGATCCGCCGTGTAT
>BGPR01008143.1:20389-36819 GCA_013235015.1 Araneus ventricosus
TTAACGCCCAAATTATTAATTTAAAGCATAGAATCCAAAATCATTCTATAAAATTATGTTTGAAATACCGATATTAAGTTAACTGCGAAGTTTCTTTCTTTATTTTTTAGGAAAATGATTTTCAAAAACTTTTTTATATAAATATTAAAAAAAATTTAAAAATAGAATAGAATCTCAAAAAATAAAAATGAGTTTTAAATTCCTTGCCATACCTCAAAATTAAGTCAAAGCAAAAATCAAAAAAATTCAAAATGGCAACACTTTGACTTCAAGATCTCTCTAACTGGTTGTATATGACCGTTAACAATTGCTTAGGATTTTGGGAATTGACTTCGTATTGGCCTATTGACTTCAGAGATGAATTAAAAAAAAAGAAATGATGGGATGCATTCGGTTTAGATACGGAACTGAAATGTAACTGTCCTATAAATAGGACGCTGGGTTTTAACGTGTTAAACAAAAAAATCTCTCTTCTGCGACCAAAACTGACAGAATTATGGAAATTCGAATATCAATATTTTAGACGATTTTAGACATTTCAGAGGCCGCCTAGAAGAATATCCTCCAGTCAACGCGCAGCGCTTGCTCGATTCGGCCGTTGACTAGCTTAAAATAATGAAATTCAAAGCTTCGTATCTCAGTCACTTTTAGTCTTAAAAGACCGGGACTTTTTTGTAAATTGTTAGTGTGTCAAGAATATTTTACTAAATATGATCAATAGGACTGGGGGACTGTGTAAAAATGTAGAATTCGTTCTTCAACAGTGCATTTGTTGACTCAAAAAGTAATTGACTCAAAGTATCATTCTTTACGTCATTTAAAGCATTTTTTTTCAGCATATGCCTATCTCTAATGCTTTAGAAATTAGCTAATCGGCCACAATTACAGTGGAGGCCTGTACGTACATAACGTTACAAATACTGTTACAAATTTCGTCTTGTGGGTGTAGGTGAATGTAGATTAAGAAGCAGGATAGTAAAAAAATAAATGACTCTTTATTCCACAAGACTTTCAGCAAAAACACTAACGTAGCACAGGGAACAAAACTAAACAGCTCTTGTACAAATTTACAACAGAGATCACCAATCAATCTCAGAGACAGCGCTTTCACTAACACTCAAATGTTTTTCAGTTCACCAGCTTGCTTGCTGATCAAAGTCCAACTGACTACTCTCGGGTCGAGAGCCTGCTTTTATACATTTCCAACAGGAAGTATCGTCATTACGTAGAAAGTGTCGTAATCTCCAGAAAGTTCATGAAATTACTGGCTCCCAGTAAAAATAAGTCCACAGTTCAGGGCTTTTCTAGAAAATGTCTTTTGTCGCCAAGTCGCCAAAATGGTCGCGCAATCTGTCGCCAAGATTAATATGTCCGAAAAACAACTTTATAGCTTTGCAAGACTATTATGTAACGTCATGGTATCATAATTGAAAGGTTAAAATAATAACCATCGTTTGATATAATAATTATTAAATAACGTGCCGGCGTTTTTTCAAGAAATTCACATAATCATCGTATTCCTATAGAGTTCTTGAAGCGTAAGATTGGACTGATCTTCTATTTATTTTCCAACATATTCTTACGGTGAATAATCGCACGTTCATGAACTTCATCAGAACACAGATGTATGAGGACTTGTCACTTATTTCCTTCCTACATGAAAGATCCTCTCTTCATAGAGGTTTCTGTATTCACGAAGTTCTGAAGAAGTTCGAAGGAATTGGAATAACTCTTCCCCCTAATGATGCCAGATGATATGGAATCATATGCGGAGGTCGGAACACATTCTATGCTTCCTTATGAACCGCCGTCTCCTTACTTTGCCTTATTATTATCTTTCCTTATTTTCCTCCCGTATCATCTCTTGTTCATCAAAGATGAGAAAAGTAAGAAGAAGATGTGAACTGAGTTTTGGAAGAAGGGAAGGAGTGCATTTGAACGTGATATTGTTTGCAGGCTGGCGTGCTTTCTGCAAATCGCGTGATGCGAGATGCAAAAATCGTTCAAAAAGGTCTACAGAGCTGCCTGTTGGATCTCGAGCTGCCATATTTGGCTCGTAGTGAATTCTTCGGCAGTAGGTGCTCACTAAGAAAGAGTTTTTCAAAAAATTAATTAAATTTTTATTTAATTTTAAATTAACCGAAATATAAAGTTTTTCCTCAATAACTGCGGACCATTCTATCGCTCAAAAACTATTTTTACACCACTTTAACCCTATGAGCCTTATTTCGCCTCAAACCGCCCTTTCGACAGAAAACGAACTCAGGCGGTTTCGGGAGCCTGGGTGAATTTTTTAGGAAAAACGTATTTCTTTCTTTGTCGACAATTGATGGGGCAATCATAGGTGTCGACCACATGGAATTTCTGAAAAGAATGTGATGATTCCATTCTGTTTTTGTGAGAGAAAATTCACTCTAAGTTCTGATGCAATGGAATTCTCACTCTAGCCGGGTTCAGAGAGTTAAAATTCGACGGAATAGCTTTTCAGTGGTTACAGTTTTATTTCCGAGCCATTTTTCTTTAATTTTAATAAATGTTTCACAATCAATTTTGAACACAATTTGTAATAATTCTTTTTTATTTTTGCAATGAAATTCAAACCGATTTTAATTGTTTCATCAAATTTTTCACTCCCTTGCTTTTCACAATGTCAAAGTTATGATAAAAAAAGTTGCCATCTTTGGACATAAACTTCAAAGCATTGGGCATTAACTTTAAAGAGTACCATTTTCATTTTCGCTTTTACTAACATAATCAAGTTTTTAGCTTGGTATTCTTACTGTATGTTGCGTGATGCAAAAATCGTTACGCACAGAATGAAACTTCTTATGCAAACAAGCCAGACGAAGACAAGAGAGATGAATCAAGCCTGAAACAGTGTTACGTTGCGATGTTTCAAACCAGAGGATCGAATCTCTTTTAATATTTTAGCTCATGAAATGGAAAGAATAGAGGCATTTTTATGGTCTTCCACATATTATTTAGTATAACCTGATGGCTCTGCTAATTAAAAATTTAAAGTTATCTCTTTCTAGTTTGCTGCTTTTTGTTCAGAGTCTATCTACATGCTTAAATTCATTGGAAAATTTAAGCAGCTTAAATTTCAGAAAACGCAAATATTTACAGACAGAAAAACATCATTGAATAATTTTTCATTATTATCTCGTCAGAAATTTTAGTTTCCTCACTCGCAATAGCTTGATTCTTGATTTTCTACAAATTTAAATCTTGAAATATTCGAAATGGTATTTAAATATCAAATAAGTCTGCACTTACCGGCTCCCAAAGAAAGGGTTTTAGGTCTAAAAACCACAATTGGAATAGACCGCATACAGAGTCTGATATAGACTTAATAGATTCTCTACAGAATTTTCACAGACTATGCTTTTAATAATGCAGGACAGCCAAGTAGAAACTTAAAACTAATTAGATGCGTATCGTAGCTGTCGCATGTCGCATTCGTAGATTAAATTCCTTAAAAGATTACGTAATTACTTTAATTTGCAACCAAAGCGATCTCAGTAAAATCCTGTCTAAATTGTTTGAATGAAAAATTGTATCATATGCGTTTTGCGGGTAAAGTGTGAATGTAACTCAATGTCCTCTTAGAGCCAATGGAGATCTGAAGGTTAAAAACGTTTTCGGACATTATTACAGCCAAAAGCTGAATGATAAAGCACTTTTTGTGCTTGGAAAAGAAGGTTCCGATTGCGGGATGGTGAGGTTTCGGTTGTGAAGCAGGGGGATTCCAGGCTCGAAACCCGTATCCGCAGCGTATGTAGGTCTCATGTATGTAAAATCGAGCACCTAAAGTGAAACGTCCTCCCACTGGTGTGGCATTGAAGTTTGGAGGGCGGGTGCAGTTTGAGGTGTAATCCTAATCATCTGCACAGTACAAAATTATGAGGACCACCCCAAAGATACCCGTTTTCAAAATGTGCCGTTAATGCAACCGAATGGGACTGATACTCAAAAAGGCAAAATTCCGAAAAATGCAAACAAAGCAGAAGATGCTAATGATTAACACATCTATACTAAATTAAGCAAATCTATCTGTAGAAGACAAGTGAAGTTAGGTTTGCCATGCAACTAAGATGACGAAATTATTGTTTATCACATATGTTGAACTCTGTGGTTTAGTTAAACTACGATCATTGCAACGATACACCTTATTTCGAAACGCAAAACTCAGGCCTATTTCATTAGAAAGAAAAATGCCTATCCGAAATCAATCCCACTTCTTTACCCTAAAAGAGACATCAAACATTTAAGAGTATCATGCAGGTTTTGAAACCCATTTCACTCCTGTTGATCTCGGTCCTCTATCTCGGGAAAGGCAAGATCAACAAATGACATTTCGCTCCTGGTCGATGCAGAATTATTCAAGACCCGAAGAATCCCCCACGGTCAAGGGTCTCGCGTTTCTCGCACACTGATGCGTCTTCATCCAAATTGATTGTTTACGTACCGCCAAGAAGACGCAGTTTTTTTTTTCCTCTCGAATTTGTCAAGCAAATCCGAGAGAATGAAATTCTTCGAGATGACGCTCAGGGATGCGGAAGGGATCCTTTACCCGCCCAAAGAAGATTTCATCCGTGAAATAATCCTTCAGGACAAAATGGAAGAGTCGGGAATGATAAATAAGGAGCATCCTTCTCCAACTGGGAGATTTTTTCACTGCGACTGCGGGCTACGTTCATGCGTTTTAGAAGATAAAGCGTGGAAAGGCGATTACGGATTCTTTGAGATACATTTCCCTGGCGAATGAGTTACTTGTTATTGAGATGTGCTTCTGTAGTAGGATATCGTTCAGATTGTTTGGAGGGTCTGTGAAATTTCGAACGAAAAAGGCAATGTATTCAATAAAACATCGGATCGCAATGTTATGTTTGAGTATCTGCATTAAATTAGGTTTCGAAACATCCCATTTGAAGATGCTTCCAGCATTAGACTATTGTGTTTTACCATGCGGTTGGCCCAGATGAAATTGTTGTTAAATCCCTTTCGGAAATCAAAATAAAGTTTGATATTTGATTTGAGAGATTGTGTTGCATGTCAGTACATGTTATCTTCAAAAACGCATGCTAGCAGTATATCGTCGTTGTTATATTAAAATAGCGTATGTCAGAATTGCAAAAACATTTTATTGATGCAAAATACTTGTATAAGTTAGCTGTCTCTGTTATCAAATTGTTGTATGCTTTCACGAAATGGATATGTCGCTAGTAATTCCAGCTGCTCCACAAAATTTTGTCCGAAAAATGCAGAAAGATCTAACTGCTGGTTACACTCATGCGTTGCAGAAGATAAGGGGTGGAAAGACGATTGCAGATTCTTTGAGATATATTTCCCTGGCTGGTCTGTGAAATTTCGAACGAAGAAAGTAGGGTATTCAATAAAACATCGCATCGTAATGTTATGTTTGAGTATCTGCGTTAAATTAAGTTTCGAAACATCCTATTTGAAGATGTTTCCAGCGCTCGAAAGTTGAATTTACAATGCGGTTTGCCCATATGAAATTGAAACTGTTGCTAAATCGCTCTCTCTCTCTCTCAAACCTGAGTTGAGATTGATATTTGATTTGAGAGATTATGTTGTGTGTCAATAAGTAGCGCGCTATCTGAGAAACGTGTGCTTATTGTGTATGGGACAGCTGATGGATTTCACGCGATGGTGTCATACTGTTTTCTAAACAAACTCTGAAGGACTTTCGCACTGTTTGATTGTCGACTGTTGTCTGTTTGTCGACAAAAGTAAACAATGAAGTGTAAATTTTCTGATAATGTAATGGATTATGCAGAAATAAATGTTCATACTAGTGTTGCATAATATTTTATTACTGGCTTCCTGATCTCTCGTGCAACAGGCCATGCATGCGCCAACTTTCGAGTTTCAGAGAGATGTTAATAATTCTTAATTATTCGTAATTAAATTTTAATTACTGATGGCGAGTAAGAAAACTGTCGCCTTCAAAATATTTAACTATTTATGGTTGTTAAAAATATCATCTGTAAAATCCAGTCGATTCCTGTACGCGTTTCACAAGTCAAGTGCGGAACGTCTAGATAATTTTGGTATCCATGTGCATATTGCAGTAGGAAAAATGGCGTGACTTGACAGCACAATGAAAGACGATCTGCAATTAGATTTTAGATGGTATGTTCAGTGGCTCATGTCATGTGATTGTCATGTCACGATAATCCACACAATTATTTATATCCTGTGGAAATATATATTTACGAAAGGTGATCAGGCCAAATTAAAAAAAGCTATGTAATAGCGAGAAAGAAATAAAATTCATAACTATGACTTTGATGCTATTCACAGATGCATTTTAAATCAACATTAAGGCTTATTCCTTAATAAAAAGACATCTTATTGTAATTCAAAGAAGATTTTTTCAAATTCTTCTAGAAATCGCCAAAAAGAGCGATAAAGAATTATTGTGACAGCCTTTCCGCAAAATGAGGCTCTTATTTTAAATACAGCAATAGGACATGAAATTTAATATAATATTCTTAAACCATAACATTAAAAAACTCTACTTTAAACATTAATTAACATCTTAAAGCAGACTGTTGAAATTTTGAAGAATCCCATTCACGGCGCATTACACCGGAAGTCGGTCGGTTTAGCGGAAGTTCTATATTGCCCCAAAAAACAAAACAGAAAACTCGTTCATATAGAGAGTGTATCTCGGAGATAGCTCCCTTTTGCATTAACTACCTTCAATTACAATTATTCATTTGATTACGTAGTAGTTTCTTTATAAAAGAAATACACTTGGCAAGAAATTAAGAAAGAAGAAATTAAGTGAAGCAACATTTGAAGAAAGAATTTACATAAAATACAATATTTTCATAAAAACTAAAAAGCAAGTTTAATAGAGATAAGTCTCAAAGATTAACGGAAATTCACCAGATTTTTTTATGTTTATCTCAGATTTCCATGAAGATGATAAGAGAATATGAAATTTTTTTCAACACAGAGTAATTACGTTCATAACTTCTTCGTCAGACGACTTTTATTTAGTTAAATTTTCTAAGAACGGAACAATATTATATAAATATTAATTTCCTCGCTCTTTCAATGCCATCTATTAATTCTATTTCTGACGCATATTGTCAGAATTTTTTTTTTACAAGTGCGAAACATAAAGCTGAAAAACAAGCACAGCGGATGATTTAACGAGGTTTGATTCAAACGACGAAAACATTCTTCTTCTAATGACTTCAGTTCGTTAAATGATAGCAAAAAAGAGCAACGCGAAGAGTGAGCTGAAGACCAAGTAAATTAAATAAAACCTTTCCTTCTCTTAGATTTTTATCCAGTGAGTTAGTATTTAGATTATTTTTTCCTTGAAAGAATTTTCTGATAATTATCCACTAACAGCAGCATATTACGATGTATTTTTATTTACTTTAGAAGTCAAGATGTAGGAATAAGAGCTTTGTGTAATTATAATAAATAAGAAAGGAAGTCGCTAAGTTGTTATCATACGGAAAATTTAAAAATATCATCGAAATCATAGAGTGTGTAATGAGGAAATTACACCGAGCGCGTTGTTATGAAATTAATTATTATCATTAGTGAATACTTTTCTGAAAATAAGAAGTGTGCTGGCAAACAAATTTGCCCCAGATTTAATAATTTAAATTTTGCTGATGTTCTTTTTTAGTTACGCCTTAGGCAACTCTTGGTATTTATTTATTATAAATACTAGTTTTAAACTAATGACACAGTTATTTGTAGTGACTTTTAGGTTAGGATATTTTTCCAGTTTTACTGTAAACATAATTTCTGAACCGCAGAGAAATAAAGTATTTATATAAAGCAACTAGCAAAACTGTTGGATGGATTCGGAAACAGGAACCCAGATAGATGGTTCTATTAAATCTGTCGACTCTAATATAATTATTATCAACGAATATGCAATACATTTTTAACATGCTACTGTCCTACCGCCACGAGAAAAACCCCAGACACCATACAAGCCGGTGGCGGTCGTTATGGAAACGGGATGTTCCACTGTATTTCGGGAGTGAAGGAAAGGGAATTATTTCATTTGGCGCAGATTGAACCGGCGGAAGTCCCATTTCGCTTTGTACATCAGTCGAAAACGAATTCCTCGCCTAACGAAGTGCGTTTAGTTTGCCAAATGTTGCGATTGATTTTATACCCTTTTCCCCCTGTTCTTCGATTTGTCTACTTAAAGCAACACTGGTCAGGATTTTTCTCGTAGTATGGCCTATTTAATCGTATTAATATCATTCCAAATTAGCCATCACACCAAAAACATAATGCATTTCCCAAAGTGATGTCGACCACCGTTTTTAACTGTATTTTTACTAGAGAATGTCATTTAAATAGACATAATAATGACTTCAAAACCATTTTTAGTCAACAAATCTTAACCAAAATTTTAGTTAACGATAAAAGTAGTCTTGTGGAACAGTTTTAGGATTTTCTGTTGCATCTCCAATGAGTTTTCTGACTGAAGGCGCTTCGACGAAAAATATAGCTTTGTCATATAATAGTCATGGATGATGTAATAGGTCTTTATATTAGACTTTTCATATACAGTGGAGCACCGTTTGTACGTTTCTTATTTATACGTCGTTTTATCACAGTCCCGATTCATTTGCATTCATTATAATGATAAAGTACCTCATTCCGCAAAGCTTCGGTTATACGTCGCTTTCCCCCATTCTAAAATCTGAAAAATTTCCTCTTTCTGCCTACGTGCACATAAATCGTATATGATATGAATAATAATTACTCAACATATGCAATAAATGTAAGATTTTTCTCACTTTTATGATAAATGTTGGCATTGTATTTTTCCCGTCTAGCTTAAAAGCGTAAGTTTAATTCCTTCCTAATAATATTCTTTCACTTTTTATACAATCGCATTTGAATATTGTGGTGTCAGCAGAAAGATATCGGACAATAAGAATCACGCGCTTTCTCACGGTAATCACGTGATGCGAGTGTGTAAACTCCCCGTTAAAACCCAGTGTAATGTTTGAATCCGCATGAGACGACTTTTTGAAATCGAACGGACCAGTCATGCGGTAAGTGAGCAATAGGCAACGAGCTACGGGGTTTCATCCCTGTCAGCACGGCGGCGATGGCTGTATATGTAAGCTCTAAATAATGCTGTATCTGTAATGTAACCTATAGCTAAGATGTAACACTAATTAAAACCTTTAACGAAGTATAAGTTAATAACTAAAGTGAGTAACAACCCTAACTCTTTCTTGTCTAAATGTAAATAATTACCTGTGTAAATACCTTGCTCATTTCATATTACGTTGTTCATAATAATAAATAATTTTAGATTCTAACTCCTCTTTCTCATCTATTATCTTTGGTGCTCTCACCTGATGATGACAATAATACCTTTTTCTACATAAATGTTTCACATTTTAAAATTACTTTATTGATTTCCACAAATTATGTAGTATAATACTAGTACTATCTTATAAAACTTTAAAATTAATATTTTCAAATGAATTTGCATTAGTAGCATTAATTTACAATAATAGAAGTTGTTTATTAGAATCTCGATTCTACGTCTTTTCATTTATACGTCGTTTTCCGTCAGTCCCTTGAAAGACGTATAAACGGTGCTTAACTGTGTATGTATTTTCATTGGATATTGTTATAAGAATTGATAATTTGTCCTTAGTCACTTGATTTGTCCTTTGGGTTTGTTCTGAATTTTTGTATTTTGGGATGTTGCTTTTTTGCATTTGTGTAATCCAGCACTGATGTAACGCTTTATTTGTGTTTGTATGGCATTTATAAACTCAAATTCCCCGCCCTTCGCATCATTGTCTTATAACATTTGGGTACGTTGCATAGGCGATAAATAAACTGCTTGTTGAAAATGCTGGTGTAGTCGCATTGATGATTGATATGACACATTGACTAAATAGAAATTTTCCATTCAAGTTAATCAATACGATTTTTTTTATATTTAACACCCACTCCTACCCAGCCTACCCGGAAGGGTGTAAGGACACAGCAATACGGATTATTGACGTTCAAGACTTCGATATTTTTGTTTAAAAAATTTCTCATTCCGTTTTACCAAAATTCATTCTTGTAAGTAATGAAGATGCTGCCAAGCTATTCATTAAAAAACACTCTCACGAAAAGTATAATTGAAAAAAACTTTTAAACACACACAAAAAAGAAAAAAAATCAAAGATATTGTTCGTTTCAATATTCCGAGACTAGCACTTTTGGACGATTTTACACCGGAAAGGGGTGTCAGGCAGTGAATCAGATGAGCGCATTTCAGGAGTTCTTTGTTAGATGACGCTCAGTAAAATGTAAACATATCCTCTTCCATTCTTCACTTTTTTCCTATTTTGATAAAAATAACTCCGACTGGCGCATGCGCAAATGCGCGGAGGATTTAGGAATACGAAAACATACTATACGTACTTTTAACCACAACTTTTGCTTATAGTATAAGGATCTTTTTATAAGTGGTAAAAAATAGCTTCAATACCAATACTGTAAAAAATAGTAAAGAAAAAAAAATGAATAAAAATAACTGAAAAGTGCTGTACATAGTTGATTAAAACTTTTTTAAATTTCATTTCGCTGCATTTTTTAATGCAAGTAAATTTTTTTCCCAAGAGGCAATCATTCACTCTATATTTTTTTTACTTTTAAAAGTCCTTCATTATTTTCATAAAGCAAGGGCACATTTCTTAAAATATAAAGATACTTAATTTAGCAGGAAATTTTTTATTGGCTTTCATATAATGAAAGGGAAGAATTCTGTACACGTGAGTGAACATAATAAAATTTAATAAAAAAGTCAAACTTGAGACTGAATAAAATAGTAATAGAATCCATTGAATTTAAAATCAGAAATAAACCCTGAATCATATTTGATTGAGCGTTAGTTATTTGCAATTGCAGCGAATTTCATAGTCTGAAAATTCAAAAAAATAATAATAATAAATGTCAGGATTTTATTTTCTGTTTGGTTTGTAATTAAATTTTTAAACAAGCAATGAAATCGCGATGAAGTTCTTTTAGCATAACAAAATAGAGAAATTGGTTTCAAAGATTAATAAGAATTCAACCGTAATAAAAGAGTTTAAAGTGAATTGTTCAATAGCAGCTTGAAAATGGTTGAAAATCAAATTAATAAGGAAATTCTTCAAAAGACTATTTTTCTAAAATAATTTTCTTTACTGTTACAATGATATATTTATGAGATAACATTAGATTCGTTAAAATTTGAAATAAAAGGTCGTGATTAATTCTTATTTATTCATAAATATTCTAAAATTAAATTTTCCGAAATGACGAAAGACAGTTTTGCAATGTTTTTGGTATTAAATGATATCGCTATTCAAGATTCGTGAACTTTAAATATAACGTTATTAAATATAAATAATTGTTTACCAAGAGGTTTTTTGAATAAAGAAAAATGTAAATAAAAAAATATTTCCTGTCTTAAAACATACGTTTATTTCATTTGTTTCCAATCAATGTTAAACATTTCTCTCGCATATATATCTATTTAAACACGTCAGATTTGACGGGAAATCTCTCCAATGAAGAGACAATTTGCACCCGTCATACCATGACGGGTGATTTTCTAGTATTTAAAATAATTGGCAAACCCAGAGGACCAGTACCACATCCCCAACCACTGGACCGATTTCGATCATTTTTATTTCATATGAAAGCTTATGACGTCCAAATAAGTCATCAATGGTCGCCTGATCTTCACTGCCCTTCGTTTATTGAGAGAAATCGAAACAATACAATTCCACTGTACATTCTCTATGGGGAAAAACCATCAGACAGTCCCCCACCCTGAACCACTGGACCGAATCGACAATTTTTATTTCATATGGAAGCTTATGATTCGTAGATATGTCGTCAATGGTCGCCTTCCCCCTCCCCACCACCACAACCTCTCTCCGTTTTCTAGCTATATCGCAAAATGAAAGGCAGAAGATTTGGAGAATCCCTCAGCCTCTACAACCGCCAATTCGCCAATCTATTTCGCCAAGTTGCGAGCATAGCCAAAATCTATTAATATTTCTATCGAACAAATGGTCGCCGGAGGTGGCTAGTTATATTTTAAGAAAACTGGTGGCTGGAATTTTGATAATCTTAAATTAATGACAAACTGAAATTGGCAGACATTTCATGTTTATCATGCGACCATTAATTGGTACTATTGCTTGCGTATAAATAAGTATCCAAGTCAAAGCACTTAATTTTAGTTTTGCCATTAAATTTATTAATTGTTTTTAAAAAAAGACGCATTGTGTATTCTATATATTCCATATTGATAAACATCGCTTTTGATGCAATTAAACATACAAATCAATCTAACATTCACTATTCGCTATTTAAAAGACAATTCCTATTTGAAGAGTTTACTAAATTCTTAAGTCGATGAAATTTATCTGCTGTTTTAAAGTTGTTTAAAATTTCTTAAAGGATTACATAAAAACGCTTTAGACTGAGAAAAAAATTTTTAGGACACGCAAAAATATTCACGAGACTTCCCAGAAGCTCTTCAGTATTTCCAAAGCAGCAGAAAAAATTCAGTCAGTAACAGGATTACGGAACTCTTGCGGTGACTGAATTTCCAGCTGTTCTTCCCCAACAGCCCTTGAAGTTTCTGAAGATGAGCACCTCAGAAAATTAGTTTTAAGAGCTTAAGGAGACAGAAGAAGCTCAGAGAAATTTGCTTTGTTTTCGTCGAACAAACATGATAAATTTTAAACGCATGTAGCTTGGCTTAGAAAATAATATGGCTTGGATTTTTTCTGAAGTGACATGGAATGTTCCTGAATTAATCATTTTTAATACTAGAAATAGTTAAGGTGTCTTTTTTTATGTAATACAGTCACCGGACAAAAAATTAGTCATCTCTAGAGAAATCATGAAAAGCATCATTTAATACCGTGTAATTCCGCCTATGGACTTGATAACCGCCTGAATTCGGTTAGGAAGCGAGTCCACAAGGTTTTGCAGGTACGTCGCATCCAGTTTAAGCCACTCGCTGAGGATTTGATCGCGCAAACCCACCAAATTGCGGGGATGCTGATTTCGGCCCCACAGATTTTCTGTGGGGTTTAGGTCAGGTGATTTTGCAGGCCAATCGAAATGCAATAGGGTGTGTGAGTATTCATCAAACCAGTCACATATTCTTCCAGCCAGATGGGCTGTGCTGTTGTCATCTTGAAAAATAGGGGTAACAAGAGCATACTCATCATGCAAATGTTGACTGAAAGGCAACACCTGATCATCCAGAATGTTAAAATAAACATGCTGGTTCCTGTTCGTGGTGACTACAGTGAGCGGGCCCAAGTCGTAATACGATTCATCTGTGCTTGCGCACTAGGGTGACTAATTTTTTTGTCCGGTGATTGTATTATTGTTTGTAGTTATGGTAGCTAATCCACTTCAACTTCGGAAATGACCGGAAGAAAACATACTCATAGAAAGTGCAAAGAATTCATAAAGCGGAACATTCACCAGTGTTCCATTCCATTTTTTTAGAAAACGGGATGCCAAACGCCTTCGTCAATGTTTAAACCCGATGAAAATTGGCGCAGGCAGACGGCGAAGTTGGAATTCCAATGAGGTTAGTTTTCCATTCAGCCCGCTCTTTCAAAAAAGTGAAATATGATCCTTCGAGGCGAGCGATAAATCACCCATGTGTAGGGGGGAACGTTGTTGAGGGAAAAATGCCCTTGGGACTTGCGGTTAGATTGGAGAAATCAGGGCAGGGAGGGGAGGGTGATCTCTCTAAAAAGCGAAGTTCCCCCGTGGTGGGGAAGTAGGGGGATCGAAGCGATAGAGAGATCGATCGACTTGAATTACATAATCGCCTAGTGGGTGGAGGGTTCTCTTTTCCGTCTCGACCACGTATACCGCTTTTTGACCTGCTGAAAGAACACAGGTCTTAACCAAGAATCGAACCGGGTCTCAAGGAATGGCAAGTCATAGTTAAACTACCTTACCACGCAGTGCGGCTCAAAACCTCTTCGCCAAACTTGCACGCTCCCGCACACTAAATCTCTTCGGTTGAACGAAATCTAATAAAGACGATTTGAAACAGTATCGCTTCCTTTTGTCCCATAGAGTCCAAATTTTATTCGTCGTAGAGCGAAAGGGATCAAATAATAATCAATAAAGGGTAATGCTTTGCTATGTTCCTACACAGAGAAACGATTTACATTTTAACCCTTTATCTACCTTTGTCCCTTTTTGGGACGCTTTTTTCTTTGTATTTTCATTTAAAGAGTGCAATTTTTAGCTTTGATTGTTGCATCTGTATTCTGAGCTGACTGCTATAAAAGGTATAAATCCAATAAAAATCTTTTTTCTAATTAATAATATAATTAATTCTAATTAAAGCTCATTAATCAATTTAATTTTAAAAAATCAGAAATAGCATTTTTTCCATATTTCATTAATGTTATCACATAAGTGTAATTCTTTTTGTTTTTGAAAAAGTGAGATAATAGAGTTTTGGCATAAAATAGGTTAATATTTCAATATCAGGTTTTCCTCGACATTCGACTTTGTTCCGTTCAAACTGTTCATAAGTCGTTTTAATATTTTTAATACTATTTTCATTCAAACTGGTTATAAAACCTGTGCATAAAACACAAGAATTCAATCTATGCACGTATAATTACTATAGATATTGTGAAAAATACATAACATGTACTCTATTGTAACGTACAGCGAATAAAACAACAAACCAAAATTACGAGGTATTTCGAAATTAAATTTTTGTGTATAAGGAGGATCGTATGTCTAGGAGAAGATGCATTTTTAAAATTTAGAACAATATCATACTAAAATTAAGTGAAAAGAGAACATATAACGAGTTTCAGAAAATATACAACGTATTTTTCTCAATATAAAAAGAAAGAGACAGAGAGAAAATGCAATCTAAAAGATAGTTCTTCATTCAGAGCAGCAAATATTCATTATCGCCCGAATCATCCGGGAAACATCTGCGCCAAACTCAAACGCCCCCGTACGCTAAATCTGTTCGCTTTAACGAAATCTAATAAAGAGGATTTGAAACAGTGTGCATTTTTAAAATTTAGAACAATATTATACTAAAACCTAAGTGAAAAGAGAACATATAACGAGTTTCAGAAAATATATAACGTATTTTTCACAATATTAAAAAGAAAGAGACAGAAAGAAAATGCAATCAACAAGATAGTTCTTCATTCACAGCAGCAAGTATTCATTATCGCCCGAATCATCCGGAAAATCTCTACGCCAAACACCAACGCCACCGCACGCTAAATCTGCTCGCTTTAACGAAATCTAATAAAGAGGATTTGAAACAGTGTCTCTTCCATTTGTCCGATAGAGCCTAATTTTTATTTGTCGTATATAGCAAAATGAATCGAATAATAATCGATAATGTTTCTCAATGTCCCCACCCCCAGAAACATTGACAAATGAATTTTGCGTTTTGATTTCAATTACAGGTCGTAAGTAATCATATGGTTATTACTTATTATGGTTATTACTCCTGGCAGGTCGTAAGTAATCATATCATAAGTCATTTTCAATGCCAGTTTCGTTCAAACTGGATATAAAACTTGCGCATAACACCCAAAAATCCAATCTATACACGTCTAATTACTGTAGATAATGTGAAAAATGAATGGCATGTACGCTTACTGATAGTACTGTAACAAAACCACAAACTAAAATTACGTTTCATTTTTAAATTTAATTTTTATGGATGAGTAGGAATTGTATATCTAGGAGAAGATATATTAATAAGATTTAGAATACCACACTAAAAATTAAATGAAAAGAGAACATGTACCGAGTTTCAGAAAATATATGAACGTATTTTTCCCAACATGGAAAAAGAAAGAGACGGAAAGAAAATGCAATCAAAAAAGATAGTTCTTCATTTACAGCAGCAAGTATTCATTATCGCCCGAATCATCCGGAAAACCTCCGCGCCAAACTTACGCACGCCCCCGCGCTCTGCACGCTAAATCTGTTCGCTTTAACGAAATCTAATAAAGAGCACATTCCGTGATTACGGGTGGCAGTTTTTGGTTCTGTGCCGACGAACATCATCCGCGCAGATTGTCACATTCATCAAAAGGAAGCCGGCGAGATTCGAAAAATGTAATTTTCTCGCGACGTTCTTTTCAGAATCCCTTCATTAGTCGTGGGCCGAAATGATTCCCGAATCAGAACGGAGTGTCGCGGAATTATTACCGACGGAAACTTGGGTCGCTAATAAATGAATTTACGACGTCATTTCTCCAAGAAAGATGGGGGGAAATTCCGTGCGTTTCGATGTTCTATTTATTAGGAGTAAAATTTGTGTCTCGCTGTGCACTTAATTACAGATATGTAAGATTTCTGAACTTGAACCA
>BGPR01008143.1:36829-64470 GCA_013235015.1 Araneus ventricosus
TAAAGCATATCGCACACTTCCCATCGCCATCTAACAACAAACGCCAAAAGTTTCTCACTGAAGAGTGCAACAAATAAATCTCTCTAGAAGTCAAGTAATTTCCGTTATCCTCGGTGAAGGTATAACTCCATTACAAGTGTCATGGTCGAAATTTAAATTGGCGAAGCACACTTCACGTATATAGCATAAGCATAAATCGATTCCATTGAAGCGAAAGAAACAGTTTACTGTCGCACAATCTGAATACCAATTACGCCTTTATGCAGCTTTTAACATCCTTAAAGCATATCGCACACTTCCCATCGCCATCTAACAACAAATGCCAAAAGTTTCTCACTGAAGAGTGCAACAAATAAATCTCACTAGAAGTCAAGTAATTTCCGGTGTCCTCGGGGAAGTATAACTCCATTACAGGTGTCATGGCACAGCCCCTAACCCCAGATCCGGTATCCCAGAGGAGCCCTTCAGCCCAGAACCGGAGTACTTGCACACATTAATTAAAAGTGCAGTCAGTGAAGCATATGGTTTTCGAAAGAGCGCATGCCCCTATGAGCCACCCGAAGTTGTTGTTCGGACCAGATAATCAATTTCCGTCTGTTAACGTCATTGTGCCAGATTATTGGAATGGGACCTAAGGCAAGTTAGAGTAATGCTGAGATTTTATGATAGTTAAAATGTTTTATTAACGATATTTGTTGTTGGTCCGAAGATTCAGTTCAATTTCTAACAAATTTCGTTGTTTCGCATGACGCAGAAGAAAATTTTGGCTTGGCTGGAATATTTTTTTACTTTCTCGTATACGAGTATGAAATGTTTTCGTTGTCGTAGTCGTTAAATAAAAAACAGGCCGAGTTATTAACCAATTTTCCTTTATTGTGGAAGAGTGACGGAATGTACGTACATCTTAGTTGAAGTTTTCGAGCCAAAAGAGAACAGAAGACTCCTGCATTTGCTCACGTAGGGATTTAACATATAGGCACGTGATCAAAGAGAAGGAAATAATAGCTATTTTTACTATATTACTTAAGTGTTGAAGGGAAAAGAATTCGCTTATTTCGAGATCTATGTTGGCGCGTGTAAGCGATTAAAACATTCTTTTAGTAATAAATATGCCAAAACGAGAGATTTAATATACCTCCAGCGCCGGAAATAAAACGAAACTGGAGTTTAAGAAAGTTGATTTTGGAATACATTAAGACTTTAAAATATATAATATTAGAATTTAAAGTAAAATTAAGTGAGATTATTACAACTATACAAAGAGAAAGTAGTGCAATCGTCAAAAAATTCGAACTCGAGATTTTGATATCTCCACGTTTTAGACCTCCCTGAGTACGGAAACAACAATTTTGGAATTAAGTCTGTGTGTCTGTGAGCAAGATAACTCAAAAATTATTAGAGCTAGAGGGATGAAATTTCGTATGTAATCTTTACACCTAATGTGTAGGTTTCTATCAAATTTGGGACAAATCCTAGAGAAGTGTGTCTGTCCGTGTTCATATGAACACTATAACTCAAAAATTTAACTAGCTAGATGGATAAAATTTGGTACAGAGTTTTATCATCAGGAATGTAGGTCCTTATAAAGTTTTGGGCCAAATCCGTCGAAGGGTTGACTGTCTGTCTGCATAATCGCATATTTCTGAAGATCCTAACTTCTAAAAGCAATGACTTATATAAATGAAATTTAGTATGTAGTCTTGAAACCCTAATTGTAGATTTTTCTCCAATTTTCGTTTAAATCGGTTGAAAAAAAGGCGTTTAAATTGCATATTCGGTTTTTTTTTTCCATTTTACGACGCAAAACAAATGCGCGAACGCTGGAACGTTTTCCCCACCTTTGTTAGGGAATACCTCACATTTCTGGCGCTTCGTGTATTTTTCACCCACCCGTGTTAGGCGTATGCGAGAAAATTTCGGAGAGGAAACTCCCGCTGGTTTATATATATACAGTAGAGCACCGTTTATACGTATTTCAAGGAATGTACAAATGAAAGACGTATAATTTACAAAACAACTTTGATTATTACAAATTTAATATTACTTGTGCAAATTTATTTAAAAATATTGATTTTAAAGTTTTTTAAGGTAGTACTTGAATAATATTACATAGTATGGGAATCAATAATTAGATTTTACGATTAAACATTTTTCTTGAAAGTGAATTTATTGAATATATTGAGTACTAATTACTCATATCTTATTCGATTTATGTGCGTGTAGTTGTGTGTTTAATTAAAATAACCTTTAATCGTCGTCTGACGTGCTGATTGTCCGTGAATATTAAGAAAATATTATGAATCGAATAACTTTGAATGTTTTTTTTCCACTATTCTTTTGACAAAACAAATAAGTTCGAAGTTTTTCAATGAAGTCCATTGCTTCTTTAAAGTGATGTGGAATATTTTCTACATCATCGCTTCAATTACCACCAGAAAATTTGTTTTCTGTTAATTTATCAAATGTGAATAATTTCGAGGTCATGATATTGTTACAAAAGTCTCTCTGTGGGTGTATGGTGTAAACAGTCCAACACGCAGGATAATAGAGAATGAAGGTTTATTCACAAATATGCAGGAAAGCACGTAGCACAGGTACAGGAAAAAATAGTTCTTGCACAGATTAGCAACGTAAACAGACAACAATTCACAGATAACATCTGTTCAGCACTTTGATATTTAGCAACGCAAACAGTCAGCAAATAACTAATAACGACAATAACGGCACTTTCAATAGCACTCAGCTCACCAGCTTCCTAGCTCGCACTGCAGAAGAAACTCTAAAGTCGTTCCAGTGGATAAAACACTACTCCCTCTGATCCAAACGCGATCCTTATATACTCTCTCCGACAGGGCGTGACGTCACATAGAGTTTTCTCGTATATTCAAGTGTATTCCCTTTCCTAATAGAGATATCGAGAAAAGAGTCGCATTTTCTGAAATCATCTATTTGTCGCCAAGGTCACCAAATTTGTCGCCAAATCGCCAAAATGGACGCCGAGTTCGTCGCCAAGGTCAGGGGTCCCGCAAAGGACGATGCCCGTTACTCCATACTTACCCCTGTGAATCTCCCTCCCCAACTATAAGACTAGCGGTGCAGGAAAGCGACATTACATCTTTGCAACAATATCTTTATCGCAGTTTACAGACTAGAAAAGAGGAAATTTTCACATTCTTAACTGGGGAAAAACTATGTATAACATAAGCAATTTATCATTACAATGAATACGAATGCATCGGGACTGTGATGAAACGACATATAAACGTAAACGACGTATTAATGAGAAACGTATAAACGGTGCTTTACCGTATATATATCGTGTGCAGTCGATTGGGTATTTGATATGTATAAATGTTTGTAAAACTACTCTAAATCTTTGAAAGAAAAATAATTATTAGCATGTTAAATAAATAATGTATAATAATTTTTTTCATGCGAATTCTTATATAATTTTAATAAATGCGCAATTTTAATTACGTATTCATTCAATTTCCCTAGGATTATTCAATATTTCATCATTCAAATTTCATTAAAATTACTAGCGATTTTAATGAATGCATAATTTCAATGAATTCAATTTTTCAATCGCTTTAAAAATTTAAACAATAATTTGTTGTTTAATTTATTACGTTTCCTGCAGGAAACATCAACAATAGCATCCTTCTGTGTTTTCTAAGATAATTATTTCATCCCATAAATTTTACAGAATGATTAAATAAATTATTTCTATATGCGATTTCAACACAACATGAAACAAATAATGGAATTATTAATCTCGATGCCATGAGATTCACATTCTGATCCTGAAGCTCCACCGATCATTCTTGCATTTTCCTTTCATTTTCTGTCCGTTTTGAAGTACACGATTATGTAAGGCTTGAGTTAAAGTATTAATGAATAAACAAAGGGAGCATACAGATGGAACTGAAAAAGTAAATGTCAAAATGATTGCTTAATTTAATCTTATAGGGCTTTTTTTATTTTCGGCATAATAAGTATATGCTTCCTCTAAATTATTACCGATTTTCATCATAGTGTTGAAGTTTTAACAATTAATCTTAAAGAGAAAACGACACGAGAAAAATTGGCAGAAAGTGCTTAACAGTTGAATAATTATTTTTTCTTTCGAACATTTAGATCTTTTAACTGTTAAACAAAGCGTCAATTTTATTTTTAACACTGTTCTCACAAAACTTCTAAACAGGCGTATTGTATTGTTAACCTCTCTTAACTGCCTTTCAACATGTAAATGTTGTTTTCTTTTGACATTTCTACTCAAACATTTCTATTTTGAATTAATCTTAATACATTTGTTTGACAGTTTTCTAATATTAAATAAATAAAAATTCAACTATTCATAATGAATTTTGTCATGGTTCATAAAATCAACGTCACGTTAATTTAATTCCAACAACGAAAAGAGGTCGCCGTGGTTATTGGTAAGGTCTCGGCTTCGGGATTGGAGGGTTCCATGTTCGAAATCCCATTCCACTTAAGTTCCACCGTGTATGCGGCCTGCACGTTAAATCATACGTAGGGGGCCAAATTTCCTCCCGCTGGTGTGGTGCAGAAATTTAGAGAGGGGGTGCCAGCTCAGGTATCGCAAACGTCAACTGACTGCGGCTCAAAATTAAGAAGCCCAAACTCAAAATAGCCCTCGTCTTGTTTCAAAGCGGGATGTTAGCATAACTAAACTAAATCCAACAACGAAAGTCATTATATCTTTCATTACATTCTAGTTATCTTCTTCATGCGATTTTACAATGGAACTCGGTATATATAAAAGTATTGAGATTGAACATACTTCTGGCTAACTTGTAGGTATAAAACTTGTTTGCATATGTCTAATTGCCACATATTCTACTCTCATTTTTGCATCCTTCCCTCATTAGAAGTAAAAGCAGATATCTGCAACCAAATGTAGTTCGAAGTGAGCAATAGCTTTCGTCTGTAATTTACCAACGCTATTACTTCGACATCACAAACTTCTATCCAAAATACCAACTCATTCTCTTGTAGTGAAAAAAAATACAATGCAGTTAATCATAGGAATCTTTTCAATAAATGCGAAATAAAACTTTTAGAAAAGAAGCTGTTCGAGGAGGAAGAAAATCTTGAAGATTCTTCAGCTTTTTACTTTTTTTCTAAATACCAGAGACGTAAATTCTTTAAGCACTTAAAGCAAAATGCTGAACCCCTTTTGCACAGTTCTACAGTTGCAGACGTTTGTGCTGTTTGAGAGTTGAAATCAGATTTGGAGGATTATAGTTGTAAAGATCTAGCAGCTGACAAATCTGATACGCTATGTTTTGAGAGTTAAAAATCGAAATTGAACTTTTTTAAGAACGCATTAAAAACAAGTTTTATATTGGTTAAACTCAATTTTTCCCCTCATGGCGAAGCACCAAGATATAACTAACAAAAACAAGTCTGTCTTGTCAAATTAATTTTTTTACACTTCAAATACATGTTAAATTATTCAGGCTTTCGTTCCAAGTTCCCTGTTGCAGCATCTTTCAACAAGGTCCACACATTTTCCACAGTTGAGTGAATTAATAACCTTGCATAAATTATTCCTTTAGATTTTCCCCATACAGCTAAAAAGGAAAACCAGACTAGAAAAGTTCAGGATACAGGAGCTTTTCATGTTGAATTTTATGATAGCGAGCATATAAAACACAATAAGATAGAATTCACATTTTTTAATGTTTAGGGCTTGGCTTCAGCGCTTTGTGGAGTCAGGGTAATCAATATCAGTTGGAATTTGCCTGAAGGGACCACACTTCCAGGAGTAGCCGGGACAGCTGCTGTTTTTAATATTTTGTCCCATCTTGGAAGAGTGGTCAACATTTTTCGTTTTAAGAAAGAATTTCCAAGATTCTCCATTTTTTTTACATAAAAATAAATAGTTTAAAAAAATTTTTAAACTAAGAAGGACGAATTTTTAAAAATTTAGCTTTTGAAGAATGCTTCTTTCTAACTTTTAACAGAAATGCTCATCGAAAATGGTCCTTTTTTAGGGTAGAACAGAATTATTGCAATTCTTTCGAATATTATGGGTTCCCGTTATGTATATGCTTGCGCTATGATTAATCCTTTGAGCACAGCCGAGAGCTTAACGAACGCTGCGAGTAGCTGGCACAACGGTGTGACAATCTTCCTCAAAGGGTTAATGCCAATAAAAATTGACCAGATGTGCTGAATTAGCCGGAAAATAATGTTTTTGACTTATTGTTCAGACTTGACCCCTCCGTGTCTAAGTTCAGAAAGATGGTCACTTTAATTTATAATACCCACGTCGTTTTTCCTGACACATTTCTCTTTAGTCTTTATACCTAGAAACACAATTAAAAATTTGCTTAATTATCGGTAACACAATAATAAATAATTGTCTCTACGACTGGTGACAATGGCAATCCCAACCTGTTGACAGCGGCCCCCGAAACATGAAGCCAGGTGTTAGTTAAGCGAGTTAATGAAGTCCGGCAATGGAGCGTAAACAAGGGAGCAGCTGATTGCGAGGCTCGGCATTCCAGAGCTCCGACTCAAGAGCAGCTGATTACAATGAAACTCCGCAATCGAATTAGCAGCAGTCGTTCTATTCGAGAAGCGATACGAAGAACGCTCGTCTGAAAAGAAAACTGAGAATTTCTCAGTCTGCCTTTGGATTGTGTTCTTTTCAGAACAAAAGCATATAATAAGGAAATTAACGAATGCCGGAAAATTTGCGTCAAAAAAAGTTCGATTCACTGATGCTGAAAATTGAACAATTCGCTAAAAGATATAAAATATGTTGGATTTAAGGATGAAACGAACCGAGAAAACGCAAAAGTTTTTAAAAATCATTAATTTTTTAACGTGTTCACTTAGGTCATATGAAAAATAAATACTAATTAACAATTTGAATTTACTTATAATTGGGACATTTATCATTCCGTATCTGAAAGAACACTGAAATTTTTACGAAAGTTCAAAAGAAAAACGCTCCGATAGCAACTCGAGCAATCATTTCAAATATGCAAAAAATTTATCCTGGGACGAAAAGTTATATAAATCTGGGGGGGAAAGTCCACTTTTTCCTTACATTTCTGTTTAACACTTTAATCGGAACAAATAATAATTTTTTTATGAAAAAGTGCTTTTTAAAAAAACTTTTTTTATCTATTGAAATAAATAATGTATACAAGTAATAAACAGAAAGAATAACAATCCTATAAAATCGTATTTCATTTGTTTGTGAATTCATTCTTTTTAGCTATGTAACATTCTGTATTTAAAACACATTCACCGTTTTTTGTTTCTGTGACATTCTAAAAGATTCATTTCGTTAATGGAATGCAAGAACAAAAAAAGGCTAACGTTTTATTTCCCGCAAAAGCAATTTATTCCTTACTTAAGGCTAAAATGCTGTTATTTAATTCAAAAAATTCCAACTAGCCGCGAGGAACTTTTATTAAACGGCTCTTCTTAATCTTCCTAAAAGCGTTAAAGAAAGCCGCCGAAAACGTGAATTAAATAAAAATGGAATTCAACCCATTCTAAAAAGAGCGGGAAAAAATAGAATTCGTAAACCGTTCGTAACTCGCAATAGTTCTTAAATAAAAAGAAGCACATTCATGCATGAAAAATATACGATCGATTTTCGAAAAGTCGAATTGCTGGAAATATCAGCTATTTTTAACTTTTTTTTTTTTTGCTGTTCCCAACTTTCGAATAGAAATCTATATCACGCACGACAGCTACGGCTTTGCTAAAGCGCTATCTAAGAAAGATGCAGAAGCCATTGAAATTTCCCACAGGAAATGACTCCCTTTCCCCAGTCAGTTAGAACATTTTTCGTCATTGAGAATGTGCTTTAGAACTTATCTTTTCCCAACCTGATTGGTTTAGAAATGGATGGTCAACATTTTATGGATCTTCACAATGTATCGATTGAATAAATAAATATCTTAATAGCAGATTTTCTGTAATATTTCATCCCATTTCGAGATTGATTTAGAAACACGTAAAAAATATGCAAAGCGAACAGATTTTAAGTATTCTTTTAGAACCAAATTTATATGCAAGTCATTTATTTTCCATCTCTCTCCCTTTTTCTCTTTCATCCCTTTTTCTAAACTTTGAAATGATCTCCCCAAAAGTATGGTTAAATTATATGGACGAAACTTCTGTTTTCTTTATTGCATTAAAGTAGGACTTCCTCTATAATCACCGACTTCTATTGGTAATGCGAAGCCAATGGGAATCTTCAAAATTTTGATTGAACATGCTAATTAACATTCTGTTTGAAGATGTTTATTACTGTTCGAAATAGAATTGTCTAATGTTACGGCTTGAGGATACTTTAAAAATATTAAATTTCAAGTTCCTGTTGCTGTAGTTCTCAATGCTTTCTTAAAATAAGAGCCTAATTTTGTGAAAAGGCTGCCATTATTGTTCGTTATCTCTCTTTTTGGCAACTTCTGAAGATTGTTTGGCGTTAAATTTTTAACCATGCGATTTAAATAATCATTGGCGGTTGCATTTTTAACCAGACGATTTAGCTGATTACAATCGTTCCATTTACAGTTTAACCATTTTAAGAGCTTTTATTAAACCGATTTAAATGACTAGGATTACACGAACTCAAAGAACACAGAATTCAACTAAAGAAAGAACTGATTCGAACTTGGCGCTTGATACAGTATGCAACTGGATTTGGCGATTGCTTAAATCGGAGGATTACTGGAAAACGATCTGTGAATCCAAAATAATCAAATCAGAAAACTCGTCCATAGTTTAAAATCTTCAGCCTAAATGTATTTACGATAGAACATATATTATCTTCCATGCTAACCTAATTTTTTTTTAATTTTAATTAATTTTAAAATTTTATCCAAATTATCCAAGGAATGCTTTTAAAATATCATATTTCAATGACATGTTCAAATTGTTGAATATTTATACAGTATGGTATAAAACAAATTCTAATTTGTTTTTCTATTCTGAAATAGTATTTTCTAGAAGTTTAAAGTATTTATTATTAATATTCTAAATAATTTATCAAGAAATAAACTGAAGAAAATACATTGTTACAGCCGACCCTTTGCAGCATATTATCCGATTTTGATCATACTTATATGTAGAGCATACATAGTTCACAAAATGCATTGAACTAACGTATATTATATATTCTATTAGAAACAACTTTCTGTGAAGTAAACATTATGAATTCATTTCATTCATATATTTTTTCACAATCTTTGTTCGGGTCTTAAAATAATTTTCAAAAAAGTGAAATTAATTGTAAAATTTGATATTTTCTATTTCAGAATCAATATTCAGAAGAATCAAAGGCACACTTCTAAATTAGACAGGATTAGTTTATTATATACAATTATTTCAAAATTATACTTAAATAACTCGATAATGTTTTTTAATTGTTATCCCAGTGATTACTAGAATTTGTGTGGATTGATTACTATACAGTAATGAACAAAATGATTCATTCTTGATTTTCTATCGAGTCGCTTCGTGTGAAGTCAGAGATATGTATCACGTGATTACATTAATTGGCATATTGTAAAATATTCCCTTTTAAAATAAAAAATGAGTATATATAAGTTAAAAACTTTTATAAAGTGAGAATATTTGTTTTGAAGTTAATTTTACCATGCACAAACACGCTGGTACACAACAATAACAAATAATCTAAAGTGACATTTTCGGATTTATAAAACGCCCTCTTTTATAAATGCGAAAACAATTTTAATATCAGACAACATAACTTAACGGCTTTTAAATAAAAGCTTTTAAATTTCAAGCATTGCTATGTATCCTTAAAGGTCATAATGCATCAGTATCTGGCCTCGTTTAAAATATTATATTGCTTTAAATTAATCATAATCATTCCATATGCTCTAAATTAATCATCTATTATTAATGAAAATAAATCCTTTTAAAAATAAAACCGCTTGCTGCTCTCGAAGCATAACATTCAAGTTGATTTATGTTGAAATTAGAAATTCTTCGATGCCAAAAATACTTTCAAATAACATAAGAAAATTCAAATTAGAAAATCATTTATTGATATGACTTCCAATGCCCCTATTGCACTACTCTTTCTTATTTCAGACATGAATTTTTATGTTCTCTTTATCATCAATATAAACTTACGTAATTGCATGGAATCCAAATGATTTGTGAAGTTTGTTGACTAGATTTCTGTGCGTATCCGACATATTTTTCAAACAAACGTAGCAATTAATTCTAACAGAAAAATTTCTGTATTATGCACATTTTTATCCCATATTATTTTATTCCATACTATCTGGTTTTCTAGAAAATAATAAATAATAAAAACAAGAATATCTTTTGTTAGAATGAAAGGCAGCTATATCTGTTTCATAAATAATGCCCAAATGGCCTCCTAATACAATATCATAACGCGGAAATTACGATCATATATTAATCGTCTGCGTGTTTTCCTGCAATTCAGATTGTTTATAAAGGTCCTTTTTCTCTTTTTTTCCATGTTATCCATGTGTGGAGTATTCTAAACATATTTTTTGGAAAGGGCGATTTGATTTAAGCAGTTTTCTAATAAAAGCGAAATTACATCTATGGAAGACAAATCTATTTTTTTTAGAAATATCCATTAAGAAAAATAAAAAAATATTCTTTTTATATTAAAAGCATAACCATTTTAGCATATTCTAATTTTAAGATATTTGATAATTTCAGCGCATAATCATGACCAAATTTTTCTTTTAATACTATTTAAAATAATTTAATAAATTAAAAAATTTAATTTTTTCTTATTATCTATTGCAAGTCAGAATGAATACTTAAAAGAACAAATGTTCGACTCTTCAGCATCAAAATTCAGTATTAAGCCATTTTATTTATAATTTCTCTAAAATATTATTTATTAAATTGGTTTCTAGAAGTTAAAAAATATAGTAATGGCATGAAGTTCAATGCAAAATGTATAATTGAAATATTTCCAGACTTCGTTCCAAATCACACAATAAAATTGATATTTCTCTAGATAAATATAATGCTTCTATGTATTATAATTTTTAAAAATCTGCATAGAGTTATATCTGTAAAATCTATATAAAGTATAGAAAATATGAAATTCTATAATCGTATGGAGGAATCGAAGTTCATTTACAATATTTTTCTCAAATAGCACCCGTCAATCTAGCTGTTTTTTAACTAATTCTTTTATCATCAATATTGGTGGAAAGATATTATGGATACCACTTTTCAATTCTTGTTTGTCTTTTTTAAAAAAAGAGAGAACTCCCTCCACATCCATAAAAAAATACAGATGTACTCGTATGGACGAGTTTTCTGGTTTGTTTATTTTGGATTCACCTATCGTTTTTCGGTAATCCACCGATTTAAGCAATCGCCAAATCCATTTGGATACTGTATCAAGCGCCAAATTCGAATCAATTCTTTCTTTAGTACACAAAGTGTTGAATTCTGAGTTCTTCGAGTTCGTGTAATCCATTTTTATTTAAATCAGTTAAAAAAAACTCTTAAAACGGCTAAATTTTAAATGGATCGATTGTAATTAGCTAAATCGTTTCGTTAAAAATTTAACCGTCAGTGATTATCTAAATCATATGGTTAAAACTTTAACCACCAAACAAGCCTTAGAAGTCGCCAAAAAGGCGATAACTTACAATCATGGCAGCGTTTTCACAAAATTAGGCTCTTATTTTAAGGAAACATTTAGAGCCACAGCAATAGGAACATAAAAATTTAATATTTTCAAAGTATTCTTAAGCCATAAGATTAGAAAACACTACTTATTTACTTTAAGCATTAATTAACTAGTTCAAACAGAATGTTGAAATTTTGAAAATTCCCATTGACTTAGCATTACCAACGGAAGTCGATATTTATAGCAGAAGTCCTACTTTAATGTAAATAAACGAAACAAAAAATTCGTCCATATAATAATAGCACCTACTAAAGATTTGAAACATCATTGCCATTTGATTATTTACCATGCATCACTGTATTTACAGACTTTTTGAAACATCTGGTTTCTGATTCAACTCGGGTTGTATTAAATGTACGTTATGTTTATGTAAAAATAAATACAGAATGGGATGTTTGTTTTCTGCAGTTCTTTAACAAAATCATTTTATGAAAACTGCCGTTGGTATTACAATACAAACTTAAAAAAGAACACTTTGTGAACATGAATTCATGTTATTTCCAAAGTAACTGGCAGAGATTAATAAATACCCAAAACTCTACTTCAGCACGATATTATATCTAATATTGTATCTGGCAACAATTTTTAAGTTTTGAAATAAGTAGGCGCTGAATTAATGATCAAACAAGTCATCAAATTACTCGACGGAACATTCAGGTGAAATAATCAAAACATTGAAAGCACATAGATCAGAAATAAAGGATTGGATGGCTTCATCAAGATCATTTTCAATGCACAGTACTAATTTATTAAAGAATACAAAGAGTAAAAGTTTTCTTTTGTAAGTTTGATGCTCGTCAGTAGGTATATAACATTCTAACACTAACTGCAATTCGATGTTTTTGACGGCCACAATTTGATCAGAAATTTCACATTTTGAATTATTTTTAATGTTAACACACATGTGCACAAAATACGATCATCAAATATGAACCAAAATTCTTGTTAGCAAAGCAGAATCCGAAATTTCCACAGCCAGTTTCACGTCATTCAGTATAAGACATCTATCTCAACAACAATCATTATAAATAACAGAGCTAAAGTTTCAGACAAGAAGTTGGTGGTTTTTATCGTCGATCTTGCGTCTCATTCTGCCAAGAGTACGAAGTTCAAATGTCAAGTTCCCAAAAGCACTGGAATGCTTCAGTTTGCTTTTTATCTGCTTCAGTGATCCCGAAGAAAAGAAAGAATTGGAATTCTTGTCTGGAAGAAATAACTTTGTTTCGAATTATGGTAGCAAACTTTTCTGCCGAGTTAAACACTGCATCAAGATATAATTTACAAAGAGTAAAAAGGTTCATGTATTTGAAGGTTGAGTATCTTCTTGGATGTTTTATCACTTATTTTATATTTTCCTATGTACGAGAATTTACATATGCTTTAAGTTATATACTTTCTCGTTTCTAATCTTGAAAGATTTTGGGGATTTATTCCCTACTTTTTTTGTTTTTCCAACAATTGGCTTTCGCAGAGGGTTGGCGCCACAAATCTAGATATTAATGCGACAAAATCGGTTCCCAAGACCGATTGGCATTTGATTGTTGGAATTCCAACGCTGAGTTGTATTTTTCATAGTAATAATAGTATATAATCAAACTATCTCTTGTGTATTTCATTTGTATGATTACTGATAAGGTAGCTTTATTTTAATTTTAATTTTTAGATTAATATATGTGTATATTGAAAATATAACACTTTTTTATTATTTGAAATATTTAACAAAATATATATATTTATTTATTTCTCTGTTGTAAAAAGACCTGAAATACTGCAATCAAGAATTTCTTAGGGACAACTGTCGAGGTGAAAAGTCGACTGAAGAAAGTCTTGGCTTAATTTATCTGCGAGTTGTCAACTGTGCGATGAAAATGACTTTGAATTCCTTGGAAGACGTGGCTGTTTAGCTGAGTGTATAAATTGTTTATTCATATATAATAGATTGCTACTCTTAAAATTGTAATCTCCCATTATATGCGGTTTTGTAAGTTTGAAAATAATTTTGTAAAAAAATGAATTGATCTCCATCGTCCATCGCACATTTAATTTGTCTCATTTATTTTTACTGTAAATATACAAATAAGATTTTTTTCGATTCAGTATTGCAACATGTAATTAACAGATATTAGATGATTAAGCTTCTGATTGATTTGATGATATTTAATTGATGATTGAATTGGTGATTATGCTACTTTCAAAGGTATGCATGTTATGTTTTCATCTAAGTGGGTATAGAATGTTATAGCATTATTAAGTTAATCAAGATAATCGTTTGAAATTTCAAATTGAAATTCGATTTCGGAAGCAATTTACATGAATGAAACAACGAATCATTATTCAGAAAAGGGAATTTTAAGATAAAAGAATAGGAAGTGTTGTTCTCTTGACTGTCTCGCATACTTCTACATTTTGAAATTCTTTTTGCTTAGCCTCAATTTATTGTAGAGGGAATTGCGTGTGTATTTTGAACCTTATCATTTTTCAGAAAAGGGAATTTTAAGAAAAAAGAATCGGGAGTGTTGTCCTCTTGACAGTCTCGTATACTTCTACAGTATGGAATTCTTTCTGCTTAGTCTCAATGTGTATGTAATTTAAACCTTATCATTTTTCAGAAAAGGGAATTTTAAGAAAAAAGAATCGAAAGTGTTGTCCTCTTGTCTGTCTCGTATACTTCTACAGAATGGAATTCTTTCTGCTTAGCCTCAATGTTTTATGAAGGGAATTTCGTAGGTATTTTGAACCTTATCATTTTGGCTGATTAGATCGAACATTTGATAAAACCTGCAATGTTGGTGTGGAAACCATATAAAAGTTTCATATTTATAACTCTTTACGGTTTTGAGTTAACATGTTCACTTACATACTGGAAGACATTCAATTAACCCTTTATTGGATTTGATACAAAATTTGGTAGAGATCTACTGTTTTAAGGTTAAAGACCTAACATCAAAATCCGTTCATCTAGCTCTTTGTACTTTCTAGTTATCGTGTTTACATGCACACGGACAGAAAAACAGTCTTTACGTTGACGGATTTGGTCGAAAATTTGATACATATCTAAGAATTTGGTCAAATGACTACATACGAAATTTCATACATCATTCCATCATCTAGTTTTTTCGGTTTATGAATTATCATGTTCAAAAACACACGGACAGACAGATATAATTCCAAATTTTTTTTCTAGGGACTCGGTGACGTCAGAGTACAAATATCTAAAGTTAAGGAAGCAAAAATTTAAGTTTCGGCATTTATAAGATCTCAATTTAGAATCAAAAACTCGAGTCGCAACAACTGAAAAAATATTTTAAACCTTCGTTATTTTGTTCAAACAAGTCATTGCAAATTTAATATTTCACTTAATAAATAAAGCCTTGTACCGAAAATCTAATTTAAGAAGTAACTACTTTTAATATTCGTTTCCACATAAAACAAACACTCACACACAACTGTGAAAAAAACAGAAACATCTCCAAACCAAAAGTAAAAAAATTATCCAAATATTCTGAAAAAACATCGCATCGGTATCAATAAGCATACCATAAACAAGCCTCAGACATTTATCGCTATCTGTTAACATGCCGAGGTTTGTATCGGGCAAACAATTACGATGCGTCTAATCTCGTACACAAGTAAAAGTTATTGCTCACTAAGTACTAAAATATAAGTTTTATACCCGTAACAAATAATTCCTAATCGCAGAGAGAGACATAAGATATTTTTTTAAGGGTCATAATCATTTGCTGTCCTTATGTGTCGTTAAACACGTCGTCAGCAGGACACGGGGGAATCTTCAACCCCTTTTTTAAAGACAACACTCAAGAAAAGACTTAATCGGCGGTAGTTACGGTAATTTCGAGACAAACAGGAAGAAGTCTTTTCAGTGAAAAATCTCCCGTCGTTAAAGCGTCGCGCAGAAAAAGCTGCTAATCTGCTTTAGGTGACGAGGGCGATTTTTAATGCAGAAATGGCTCGTTCACCTGGGGAGTATTTCTCTGGTTAAACGTGGATTAACCTGTCTGATGGTTAATGTGCTGTTTTCTTGAAATTTCTCACTTCGTTTTTACTTATGATGGCGGATTACTAATTTGGGGTTTTTAAGGAAGTGGAATTAAAAGTTGCAGAAATAGAATAAAGAATTTATAAGGGACGTAATGGATTTAAACTCGAAGAGAAAGTTTTTTCATTTCTCGTGAACGAAAAGGAAGTGTTCTTTCTTAGATATTCATTTCAATGACAGTGTCTATGCCCTTTTCCTCAACCTGAGTGTAAAATGGGGCCCTGTGACCCTTAGGACCCGTCCGTTTACATATTAATACAATAAGTCAAAAAATTAACCTCTCTGATAGTTAATGTATTGTTTTCTTGAAATTTCTCACTTCGTTTTCACTTGTGCTGGTGGGGCACTACAGTTTTCTATTTGGGGGGTTTTAAGGAAGTGGAATTAAAAGTTGCAGAATTATAATAATGGATTTATAAGGGACGTAATGGATTTAAACTCGAAGAGAAAGTTTTTTCATTTCTTGTGAACGAAGCGTACGAAAAGGAAGTGTTCTTTCTTAGATATTCATTTGAATGACAGTGTCTATGCCCTTTTCCTCAACCTGAGTATAAGATGGGACCCTGTGACCAGTAGGACCCGTCCGTTTACATTTTAACACAATAAGTCAAAAGATTAACCTGTCTGATGGTTAATGTACTGTTTTCTTGAAATTTCTCACTTCGTTTTTACTTATGATGGCGGATTACTAATTTGGCGTTTTTAAGGAAGTGGAATTAAAAGTTTCAGAAATAGAATAAAGGATTTATAAGAGAAGTAATGGATTTAAATTCGAAGAGAAAGTTTTTTTCATTTCTCGTGTACGAAGCATATACAAAGGAAATGTTCTTTCTTAGATATTGATTTGAGTGCCAGTGCCTATGCCCTTTTCCTCAACCTGAGTATAAAATGGGGCCCTGTGACTCGGCGAGCCGTCAGCTTACATATCAACACAATAAGTCAAACGCTTAACACTCCAGGTGGATGAATTTCAGAACTGTATCAAATTTTAGATGTTTTACTGGTTGATTTTCTGACGGTTTATATATATTGTATTTCTAAGAGAATACAATTACGTTGGAACGCAATCTTAATATAAATAAAAGTCATTGCGTGTATGTTCTACATCTCCTCCTAAACTACTGGAATGATTTCAACCAAACCTTGCACAGTTATTATTTAGGACAAGAGCAAGATTATTGTCAACTTTTCGAAATCCTAAAGTTAATTAAACAATCAGTTAATTAGAAATTAACCGAAACCGGATTAACTTCGGAGCAAATTATCCCACAAAATTATTTTTATGCCATCTTAAAGTTCAAAATTTACCTTTTCAATGATACCAATTTTATATCGGTGAAATGTTTTCTTCAACATTCATTAATTTTTCAAAATTTAATAACTAAATTATTACAGCAGATGATTCTTAAATAAAGCAAATTTAATGAGTCCTCGTTGCTAGGCAACGGTGAGACTTTGAACAAATTTCTTTTTATTTCTGTAAATATTTTAAAAAGAAGTGAAAGATTACTGTCAAGTTTAAAAGGCCCAAAAGTTAATTAAATTTTTTAAAATTAAAAATTAAGCAACATTTTGCGTTTTTCTGTGATGTATTTCGAAAGTGTTATGTTACAATAACTATTTTTATACTATATTAAAGTAAAAAAATAGCTTTTCAGTGACACAAATTTCATTTGCGTTCAAAATTGTTGCTCTCACTTCAATAATTAAAAAAAATTCAATTGTGTATAAAATTCACAATTTGTAGCAATGTATTTTTTATTACTAAGGAAAACAAGAATACGTGTAAAGAGCTGTTGCTAGAAAATATAAACAAAACTTTGGAAGAATACTAAAGAAAAGTTTTAAAGCAGGCGATTCATAATTTATATCGGGAACAACTATTGATCTGGTTTATTTTGACGCGTTTTATTAATGAAAATTTAACTATTTAATTAATTGACCCAAAACATTTGTCAAAATCCTTTTTATACCTCACTATTTATGAACGAAATTTGAAGTAAAAACGTTTCAGACGATAAAGGAATTTTTCTATTATAATTTTCTATACAAAAATAGTTTTTGCATTAAAAATATTAGACATAAAAGTGATTTTCCATACTTATTATTTAAGACAAGAAGAAGATTATTGTTAACTTTTCGAAGCCAAAAAGTCAATGAAACAGTCAGTTAATTAGAAATTAACCGAAAACGTTTTCCTCAATAACTTCAGCGCAATTTGTTCAACAAAAAATGCTTTTAAACTTTGACATTTTTCCTTCAATTTTTATTAAATTTTCAAAATTTAATAAATTGTTAATTACTTGCAGACGATTTTGAAGTAACGCAAATTTATAGCTACTCCGTTGCTAAGCAACGGTTAGACTTTGAAACGATTTACCTTTATTTCTGATTTTTTTTCTTATTTTTATAAATATATTTTATATAAGAAGATAGAGATCACCGTCAACTTTTAAAAGCCCAAATCCTATTAAAATTTCAGTTCATTGGAAATTAAGCAAGATTTTGGCATTTTCCATGATATTTTTCGAAACTATGCATTATGTCTCAAAAACTATTCTTACAGATATTAAAAGTTTAAAAAATTAGCTTCTCACGGCACAAGTTCCATTGCCGTTCAATTCGTTGCCCTCATTTTAATAATTTTTCAAAAATTAAATTGTGTATAAAATTTAAAATTTGTAACACTTTTTTTATTGCTAAAGAACAAGAATACATAAGAAATGTTGCTAGATCACATTAGAAGAATTCTCAATGAAGACCAATTTTATCATTATTTTATTCATATTTATTTTAACGCTTTTTCTTAATGAAAAATTAACAATGTAATTAATTGTCCCAAAACATCCGTTGAAATCTTTCTTTCACTGCAAGATTTATGAACAAAATTTGATTCACCTATACAATAAATACTAATAACTTATGGAGAAAATTAGCTATCGGCGGTTTTTAAAAAAAGTCTGGTTCAATTGATATTCTCTTTTTAATTAAAAAACGTTTCGGACGATAGAAGAATTTTGGGTATTGTAATTTTCTATACAAAAGTAGTTTTTTACATCAAAAATATTAGACATGAAAGTATTTTAATCTCGAGCAACGCCGGGCATAACAGCTAGGGAGATATATAAATGAAATTTAGTATATTAACTTTGAATAAAAATTGTACAACTGTATTAAATTGTACCCATTCAGTTCAGATCGAGAGGCTAAAAAGTATAGTTTATAGTATGCATTTCTGAATACAATAGAGAATCAAGTATACAAACTGAAAATGCATACTTGATTCTCTTCAGCATACGACAAAAAACTAAACACAAAATGGGCCGAATTGTGGAAGTATTTGATAAAGTTGACGGAAGAACATTTGCGTTTGTTTTATCAATAATATTATATCTTATGTTCGTAATGTGTGATTTTATATAAAGATTGGGTTATGGCCAGTGGCGGTTCGTCCATAAGAGCTGCATACACCACTGAAATTATTTTAAAATATTTTATTTTCGTTTTTATTCTAATTGGCTTACTTTTCCACTTGAGAATTCAGTGATCAACGAAAATGGCAAAAAAGCAATAAAAAATGTAAAAGGAAGACGGAAAATCAATCAAGAATTGGGAGAGAGACAGACCAGAGCTGCAGAGAGTTTTGCCCCTCTTATGATTCCGAAATTAACTCCATGAGCAACGCGAAGAGTGAGAAAAGCAACCCTTTCTAAGCTTGAAATTACATGCTCTTGAGCTGCATTTTCCTCAGCTCTTGTTTGGAGCGACTTCCTGATTAGGCATTTGTTCGCTTTTTCTCGGTGGATTTTGGATTTCTCGGTACCAATTTTGGAGGAGTTGTAATTTTTTGCTTCTTTATGTTTTTTGGGTGCTGATTACGAATCTGAGGTGTGCCACCAATAATTTTTCTTGGAATTTTAGTTATAGCCGAAAAAATTAAATTTTTCTTCCAGTTTTTTGCTTATAACTCAAAAACTATCAATTTTTAGTATATCATCATTATATAACCAAAATAATCAGCACAAAATTTCCTACAACTTATGTCTATACAACTCCTGCAGCACTGCTTGTTTCTGAGCTGACGAGCCGCTACTGATCATGGCATCCTGCGACTTTTACAAATCCAAATAGAAAGTTTTTTTGTTTTCAAATAGATATTTGAACTATTGTATATTCCTATAATTCCAAACGAAAGACAATCCTTATTAAAATACTGGAGATTCTCGTTTGTTTCCTACCTGTGTGTAATTAATAAGAGGATGTCTTGAAGGTCCTAAATCTACGAGGCATCCTTTTAAAAGTTTTCGAAAACGTAATAAAATCTGACGGCAAACCTATATGGTTAAGAAATTCGCAAGTTTTTTCTTAGTTATTTTATTCTCCAATAATAAAAATGATATCTGAAATGGATTTCAATCTACAGTTACGTGCTGAATCTTTGAAAAGCGTTTCTAAAAAGGCTTTGAAGCCCCTTTTATATTAATATTCTCAAATTAAGTTATTTTCTCATGATAGAAGCACGACTTACCTTAATTTCATGACAATTTGACGGAAGCATAATTGAAATTTAAAAGCAGAAAAGAAAAACTATCATTCCTGTCAGATTTTTCAGATCCTCAGTTACTTTCAAATTACAAAAAACAAGCAAGTATTCTTGAAAATGGTCAAAGCAGTTTTTCTTAGAGCGAAAATACTGAATTAGTAAATCAACTGAAAGAATATTATAGGTTAATAATAACCTGTTTCCAATTTCAAATTTAAACAAGAATCATTTCTTTTATTAATAGCTAAGAGTTTATTTTTGTCGAATGATATCAAGAGAACTGAATTTTAATAAACACTTACGGTAAACCACTACAAGAAATAATTACGAGATTTACAAAAGATCCGGGTTCATAAGTTTCCATATTTCTGACCAGAAACAAATAATTGAATTCGAAATTCTTGTGTAATATGAGGGCAGTTATGCAACCGCGAATTATTTCATCGAATACAATTTTGATTGCGAAAAATATACAACTTTAGAATTTATCTGTAATTATCTCAGAAATGTCTATGTCTTTAAATTTGTATTTTGGTTCCGTTCCTTTGTTGTATCACTATTTTTATAATTAACATCATTAAGTTTTAAAAATTTAATATAAAAAATGACAGCCAAATCTTTAGACATCCTTAAAAAAATTGTATTTATTACATTTGACATGAAGAATTCATATTTTTTACTCATTTCGTAAGAAAATTAAAATGAAATGCGTAACCACATAATTATTTTACATTCAAAACACATTATTATGATATTCAGAAATGCATTACTTTAATAACTAATAAATTTAAATTAAGCTTGCCAATGCACAAGGCGAAAATAAATAACTATCACTATATTTCACAGAGCATCTACATACAAAATGTTGATTTCTAGCTTTATATTAACTTCAGGTTTTGCAAGCCTTTTTTTAAAGGATAATGTAATATTTATTTAGATGATATTCATGTTTAGCATTTATTACCTTTCTCAACAGTTCACAGTTAAAATGAAACAATTATAATTTAATCAACCTTTCGGAAACATATTTTAACTTCAAGACGCTGTATTATTTCAGTTGTAACAAGAAAATATCTTAAAATGTCTATAAAGTGGATTAAATAGATTTAGTAAATATTATGTTTATCGAAATAGTCAGAAGTGGAATTTTTTTGAAAGATCACGGACGAGTTTTAAAATTGTGCTGAATCTATTTGGTGATTTTTTTAAACTTTTGCTTCCCAAAGATTATAAATGTTTTAGGCATGGTAATTTAAAATTCATTTAACTGCACATTCAGTATCTGAAAACTCGAAATTAGCAATTTAACTCGAAGATCTACATTTTTTTCGACTTATTCGCATAAGTATTCTTCTCGTAACTTCTTTATTTATGAGATTCGTATAATTCTTTTCAATCCAAGAACAAAAAAGAAACAAAGAATCAAAAATAGAACACAAGAATAAAAAAAGAATAAAAAGAATTCAAAAATAAAATATTCTAGAAATGTTTCGAAAACAGTGCAATGAAATCAAGAATATATTTAAAGAAACGTAATTTATTTATTTTCAGATCCATTAATACATATTTTGCAGCAGAATGCGTATTAAGCATAATCAGATATTTTTGGAAAGCCTTTCCGGAACAACTTTTTTCGTGTTCCAAACGATTTTTTCATATAGAAATACTTTCTTAATTCTTTTGAGAACTGGCAGCTACTTCTGACAGGCAATTATCTACCATATTAACACATCATTGCAATGAAATTATTAAATATTTATGCCTTATTAAGTTTATCAAAATAATAGTCTAAAACTGGCTATTTTTAGGTTATAACGTCAAAAGATAATTGATGTTTTATAGCGGTTCGGAATAAATAATTGATTGTTGATAGGAAAAATTCTTAATGCATTTTCAACAAAAAAAATTAAATAATAAGGTGCTTTTAGTATAAATTAAATTTATCTAGACATTTACCTCAAAATGATGTGAAAACGTTTTTTAGTTAGATGTTAAGAATCAATGTAAAGTTCCGTGTGCTTTAGATAAAGAGTAGAAAATATTCGAAAAATGAAAATTAAATTATACTTGATTAAATGTTGAGGGATGAATTAATTAATTAATGGGATGGAAATTTTATGCAGATTTGAACATCTTACAAATTTAAAAATATTTGAGAAGGAAGGAAATTTTACAAACAGTTTTTAAGATTTTAAGTGGCAATAAAAATCAAATTTGTCAGTGGCTTCAGAGATTATTTAACGATTAGCAGTAATTTTAAGCTCTTAACTTATTGTGACAGTAATTTGAAAATATTATATCGTTTTAAAAATGCAAAACTTGTCGTTGTTTTATCTCTTAAACTTTATTCCAAACTTTTTTGGTGGAACATTCTCAGAAATAATAATGTAAATTTCGTGACTCTTTATTTATAAGGGAGAAAACTTTCTGGCTGAAATGATCCAATTTGTTGCACTGTCACTTTCTCCATTATCGAATAAGAAGGTAGGAATAAAATTAATTAAAATTTTGAACTGAAAAATAAGTTATCTATCAAAGTACAGTCAATAATTTTTTTAAATTAATATCTCAGTCGTAAAACATTGTTTATTTCATGCAATTTAAATGTTTTATGCCATCATTTATCAATTAAAATATATATTTAATGTCTTATATTTGTTAACCTATGCACGAGATTTCTATTTTGTTTACTTAAATTAAAAACCTTGACTTTATTTGCTATACTTTTCGACTTCCGCTTTGAAGATTCCATTTTCTTAGCATTACACCGGAATTATGTAGTTAAGGCATTTTAATGTAAATAAACAAAACAGAAAACTTGTCCATATTGCACAGTGAAATATGTTTGCATCATTACACTTTTCCCTTTTTTAAACAAATAAGTATCTTAGAATGATTTAACTGTTGATTAACAAATCAATTACTTTTTGCATTTTTAGCTAGAAAATGGATCGAGTTTTAGTGAATGGATATTAAAATTAAACAATTCCTATTTCTAGTAAACTAGTTTTGATTAAAGACATTATTTTCAAGATTAAATTTTTCAATTATTTTCCCTGTATTTCACAGACTCATTTATAGAGCATTATTAAGAAACTTTTTATGAAATTATAAAAAAAAAATCTTGCAGGTTATGATTAAGCAAGAGAAAAATTCCACTTGAAAGCAATCGAAACTAATGATGTTTATCTGAAATAATGAGTTTATATTGTTTTATTTCATAATAATATAAAAGATAAAATTTTTGTGCCTTTTGGTTTTATTTTTTGTCGGCCTATTCACTAACCAGTGTCATATGGAGTAGAATTTAACAGGTTTCTTTTATTTATTTAGCAGATGAAAAGACGATAAAAATATAACTTCTCTCTTTGATAGAACAAAGAATTTTTTCTAGGATTTTTTTCACAATACTAAAGGTGAAAGCACATGCACACGCAAACGCAAGAGATAGAAATTAAAGGGAACAATTTTTTTCCTGTTATCACAACACCACAGTTAATCATACGCTACACATTTTTTTGTTTGCCGAACAAAAGTTGTGCAAATATTTACAAATAAGAGTAAGATGTGCTGGAAAAATAATGGAAATTAATTTTGAACTTAAACGCTTACTTATAATTAGATATATGTATTAAAGGATAAAATTATAAAATTAAAAATATGTATTAAGGGATAACATTGTATAATCTTTATATAAAAAACTCAACGTATGTATGTTTGTTCCAGCATCAATTCAGAACGGTTAAAAGGATTTTGATGAAACTTGGTACACATGTTCCTCATTAACCCACTTGAAGTATAGGAGGGGTAAATAAGCCCTAACCCAGTCCCTCAGGGTAGAGTGGGGCAAAGTCTCCAAAATGCATGTAACAAATAGGCCGATTGACTCGCTTTTCGATTTTGATGAAATTTAGTACCAGATTTGGTGCCAAGAAAATATTGCTAAAGGTAGATTTATAGTTACAAACAGTATTGTTATACACAGGTTTCACTGTATTATTTTGTTTATTTGAAATTTATTTTACGCAGAATGTCAACAAAATGACAGTTATTAAAATATTATTGAACGAAGAAAATAGGTGAATGAAATAAAAATTTTATGAAGATGAATATTTTGGTTGACTGTCCTATTAATTTATAATTTGAATTGGCAAAATTTAAATATGATTGCTACGGAGATTGACAAGAGGAAAAATAACTGAATTAGGCTTGGATTTTCTGATTTATTACACGTCCTAAGGTGATATTAATCTTTATTTTAAGGGAAATGAGATTTTTCGTACTATCAAAATGACAGTGTTTCAATCATATCCTCATAGAATAGGGTACAACTAACCGATTCCGGAAATGAATAATATGCATAAATTCGAAAAATTTCAAAAACTCATAACTTAAGTTTTATAATGTAATGATAAGGATACAATATAATAAAATATATATTATTTTGCACTTAAATATACAGTTTTTGCATTATTCTCAAAAGAAGTTTTTTTAAAAATTAGGTACCCATGGTGTAAAATTGTTTTCATTGTTTAGATATTGAATTTTATATTAAAATATATCTGTAAGCATTATGCATTTGCGAAACATATTATACTTATTTCTAGGTAGTAGTATATTTTTACGATACTTTTCTTGATGAAAACTATCATTTGCCTCACGCTTCAGTTTGACATTTACTATGTAATTAGATGACACTTTCTTTGCTATAGTTAACCCTTTAATAACGGGTGTGGTTTATAAGCAATATATATATAAAAATTACTCGCAGTTTTTAAAAAAAATTTCTTTTTCTCTCCATCATATGGTTTTGATAAGAAAATGACCGGACAACGCCGGATAATCTACTAGTTGAATATATATATTAAGGACAAACTTCAAAATATAATAAGTAAATAACTTTATTTATCATTTATTAAATTATTCAAAATTATTTTTTAAAAGCCAAAAATGGTACTGTTACAAATATAAACCACTGCATTGTGTAGAGTCATAAAATGTGCGAAAAATATTTTTACAGTAAATGAAATACTTTCATGCTTTATAATAAAGTGTCCAAAATAGAAGTTTGCAATATTTTGAATATTATCGGGATATTAGCAAATAATCTTAGAAATTGTGCGGAACTAAGTTTATTCGCTTTTTATAGATTTGTTGCCAATGAGAAAATCTTAAATAACTATGCAAAATCATCCTTAACTATATTCTAAAGCGACGTCACATTCAGGGAGTATATTTTTATATTTTCTTAAAAATTCAAAGCAATATTAATCAATGCATGACAGTCAGAACTTTGATCTCCATTGGGGATCGGGTGAAAACTATGTTTTTGTCTAAATTAACACTAGATGCATATTTAACACGATCCTAAAAAAAACTATTCTTACTCACAAATTTAAGATATTCCACGAATATATCCATTAAGACCCCATTTTGGCAGCATTCATTATCTTGATTCCTTTGCATTTCTTGTCAAGAACCACTTGCAATTGCATTTAATTGCAGTATCTTCCACAACTTCCAACAACATAGACCTTTTATGCAGCAATTTAATTAGTTATGGGTCAGTGCTGTCTCATATTCATAAAGGCCACTAAGTAGAAAAACTGTTATGATGTTTTCCTTTTTCCAAGAACCGTCCTCCCCATATTTGGCACTTGATGCAAAGGACGCGTCACTTGAACTACACCTGCGACAACAAGTGCTGGAAACGTGATGCGGATGCATACTAAACGTATTTACGATTTATGCTCCATTCTTCGAATTCCGATTCGCACTTCTTTGACGAACCACACGAAATGTAGCGCATCAGAACAATGCAGTTTTGTGTCATTAATACAAATTCGTTTAAATACACTAATCATGCAAGTTACAGGCTGCATAAAATAAGGGAATTGCATTTGTGTTTCAATCCGATATCAATATGGGTACGTTCTATTAATGACTGCTAATGAAATGTGTCAGTGAATTTTGTCACGAGATTGCGTTATCTAATTCCTTAGAATCAAAATTACAACAGAATGAGAACCTCATAAAACAATTCTTTTCGTCTTTTTTCTTCCGAAATGGAATAAATTCAAGGAAACTCTTCACATCAGAAAGTAAAAGAAATTGTGGAAGGTGCATATGGAAAATTCGTTATAATTAGTGAAAATATCTACAAATTACCCAATTTAATTAATAATGAAATATAGCTTCGGGAAAAAATTGAATCCTTGATTGCAGAAACCACATTAATCAATAATATTGTTGCGAACATGTAATGTCGCTTTCCCACAATGTTAGCCTAATGGTTGGAAAGACACATTTACAGAGGTTCTTACTACCTATCAGGGAATGGAGGCCAAAGACCCTGATCTTGGCGACCATTTTGGCGACAAAATGAAGGGCCTCAAAAATGCTGGAATTTTCTCGATATATCTATTAGAGATTGAGATATACAGAATTTACTAGATGATTCTATGTGACGTCACATCCTGTCAGGAAAGGTATAAAAACCTGGGAGTTGCTGAGATGAGACAATCGTCTTTGGACGTCTGCGGGGTGCGAAGAATCTCTTCGGAGACTTGTTCGCTTTTCGAGTTGGTCAGATGTTAGACGCTGAGCTCTATTGTTCGTGCTATTGCTGAAACGCACGAACAATGATGTTTATCTGAAATCTTGAATTTAAATTGTCTCATTTCATAATAATATAAAAGATAACATTTTTGTACTTTTTGGTTTTATTTTTTATCGACCTGTTCATTAACCAGTGTCATATGGAGTAGAATTTAACAGGTTTCTTTTATTTATTTAGCAGATGAAAATATGATAAAAAATATAACTTCTCTCTTTGATAGAACAAAGAATTTTTTCCAGGATTTCTTTTCCAGGATTTCTTTCTAAAGGTGAAAGCACACGCAAACGCAAGAGATAGAAATTATAGCGAACAATTTTTTTCCTGTTATCACAACACCACAGTTAATCTTACGCTACACATTCTTTTATTTGCCAAACAAAAGTTGTGCAAATATTTACAAATAAGAGTAAGATGTGCTGGAAAAATAATGGAGATTAATTTTGTGAACTTAAACGCTTACTTATAATTAAATATATGTATTAAAGGATAAAATTAAAATTATGTATTAAAGGATAAAATTAAAATTATGTATTAAAGGATAAAATTAAAATTATGTGTTAAGGGATAACATTATATAATTTTTATATATAAAACTCAACATATGTGTGTTTATTCCAGCATCACTTCAGAATGGCTAAAGGGATCATAGTCTTTTTTTGGCGACTCAATGGCCAATGCTATCTTATTTTTCAGGAACAGGTTTTAC
>BGPR01008144.1:0-65835 GCA_013235015.1 Araneus ventricosus
AAAAAAATGCTTACGTAATATTTGAACGGCCCCTTTAATTTTTTATTAATAATTTTTTTTATCGAAATGTAATGGCATATTGAGTTTCAGGAGCATTAAAGTTTTTTTTACCCGATTGAAACGAAAATTGGACAATTAGGGTTAAAACACCACTTACCAAATTTCATTTATCTAAGTCGTTGCTTTTAGGAATTATCGTGTTCACAAGCATGCGATTACAGAAACCAACAGACAGTTAACGCGTCGAGGGATTTCGTCCAAAATTTAATACGGACCTACATTCCTAATTTTTAAAACTGTGTACCAAATTTTATCTATCTAGCTGTTTAAGTTCTGGAATTATCGTGTTCATATGAACCCTAACAGACAAATTTTCCGTGGACGGACTTTATCCAAAAATTGATTGAAATATACTAATTTTGTATTAAGTCCATATACCAGATTCCTTCTTTCTAGCTCTAACCGTTGTTGAGTTATTGTGTTCACAAACATAATTCCAAAATTGTGTTTTTCGGTCTCGGGGAGGTCTAAAAACTGGGGATTCGTCAAAATCTCGTATTGAAATTTACAATCAACGATTATAATTCTTTCTCTTTGTATACTTCGTTTACTAGAATGTAAAAACCATCAAACTTTTTTTTCCTATCAATTTTACGAAAATGCGCTAGCTACGAAGTAAAATATTATTGAATTTTTTTTTTCTACAGACAATTTTTTGCAAACTTCGCAAAATCAAAGAATAAGGAGAAAAATTTAACACCTATTCGAAATTAATCAGGTGCCTTTTCACAATTTATAAATGTCTTGGACGTTATCGGTGTGATATTCAAAAACATTTTTGGGTCTTTTCATACCAAATATAAAGGGAATTTAACTAACATAAAACTGACACTTTACTGTTTTTATTAAAAAATAAAATTATAGATCTAATTCAAATATATCATACAGCTTGGAAAATAAATAAGAGTCTCATTATTATCCATTAAAGTTCAGAATGAAAATAAAAACGTGTATATAAATCAGAATTTTACTTAAAAAATTATACTTTACAAATTACAGCACACACACAAGATATTGTGATAAAACACATTGTCTAGCCTGTGACGGTGGAGTTTGGAAATAATTCAATGCCTGAGACTACTATTATTATTAGAAGAACTGTCTTCAAACTCGTTAATAACGTGTCGGGATGCATCATAGGTTTATAACACATATTAGTGGATTCTTGTCTCATAGCATTTATTAAAATTCAGCTCGCAATTGGCATAAGAGTTACCAAAAGCAATGCAATTCAGGCATTTAGATTTGATCACTTATTGAAGAATGCATATCAGCAAAACTATAACGCTCAAGGAACTAATGCATAAATACAGTATCATTGAAGTAAGCATTGATATTTTCTTAGAAATGGTTTTATGTTCTTACATTTTAAGGAACAAATAAACATTTTCACTGACTCTTGAAATAAATTTAAACTGCAGATGTTATCAGACTCTTAATAAGATAACTAAAAGTCTGATAAGATCACTCAAACATTAAATTTAGTTGATTTTATTCTTTACGTTTTCATGTAAACCAAAATTTTCTCTAACAAAAATACAATATTTTAAAACATAAAAAATAAAATTGTCATCCCTTTTCTTTAACATTTGTTTCAATGTTTGTTCAAAGTGAACAAAAAATAAATTGAATAATAATTATTTGAAAAAATAATTGTTATTTTTCGGAATTTATTTCATTTTGATGAATTTAAAAGAAATTCTAAGTAGTGTAATATAGAAAACTAATCTAGAAAAAAAACTGTTATAGTTTTAAAAAATCACACCTAAACCTTAAAATTATTTTTTTCAATTCAATGATATATAACGAAATAAACAACCCCCTCTTTTCTTATCACCCCCGGCTACTCAAATTTTTCTATGCTTGAATGGGGTATTGAAAGAGATTGGACCACAAAATTTATTTTACTTAACAATTCGATTAAGACATTGATGCATTGAAATAAAATCTTATATAACATAAGTGAATTACAGAGAAAACACTTGAAACATAATACAATTTCAATCCAGGCTGACAAATATTAAACCGGACTTATGCAGAATCCAAATTCGGACACACACAACTAGAAAAAAAAAATCCAAAACTGACCTTCTTTCTGAAAGAAGACCTCAATGCCGATAGCGTTAAAATGTCCCAAGCCAAAGGGGTTGTGGGGTCTTGGATCTTGTGGTATTTCTAATTTGCAGTAAGTACATTCTTATCAGCACTCATTGTGTCGACCGCAACCCTACCCAGCTAATCAATCAAAATGTCAAACCAAGGAAGGGGGAAGAAATTCGGAAAAATACGTTTATCGCACTTTAGAGACAGTTCATAAGAGACGTAAATATCCGGGCTGACCGCTTTCGGCGTGTCTCTGACCACACGTTGAAATGCGTGTTTCCCGCTTATGAGGTAGTCCAAGGTCGACGTAGAAATACGTGTGAAACACTCAGAGGGTTAAAATCTTTAAACGCAATTCTACAGGAACGACCTTCTGCCACCTAGCCACGCCTCTGTGGTCCTTAACTTTCCGAAATAACACTTCCCTCTCTATTTCGAGCTCTTCATAGTTATCTTTCTCCTCCTTCTTCCAACACTCTTATAAAGACGGGTCTTTTTTCTGCGTGTCCTTGAATACCTCCCGACTCACTTTTATCAAACCTACGGGGTTTTCTGCGTCCGCTTCTGGTAACTCATACGCGTCTATTGTTGCGACTTCGGCACTAACCTCTTCCTTACCCCCCGTGGTTTTTGTTCACCTTCGTTCCTCTTGCAGTTTGTGCGCGCGTCACCACTGCGTTTATTTGATGGGGCTCTATCTCTTTCTGATCTATTATTAACTGGGTTTGGTTCCCCATCAGGTAATGATCCATGGTGACGGATTTTTCCAATACTGCCGCTTTTGTATTGACGATTCCCATCTCCGGAAATTCCAATCTAATATTAACCAAGGGTAGACACGCCAAATCGTTGAACAACGGGCTTTTTACCCAGACAGATTCTCCGGCAAAAGAATTTTTATCCGTTTACTTTACTTGCAGCCAAGTTGATACTTGCTCCCTTGTCCCTTAATATTGCTATTCCCTTCTCATTAACTCGTCCTTTCATAATATACGGTTTAAACGACGGACCCAAATCAGCTTGCATAACAATGTGACTAATTTTTGCGTCAAATTTCCAATTTTAATTCGGACAACCGGACCTTAAGCGTTCCGTGCTTCCGCATTCGTAACATTTTAAGGTTCTAGGTTTTTCATAGGCCTTCTCTCGATCCGTTTGGTCTCGTGAATTCTGATCACGCCGATTAAATGAATTTTCTCCCGAATTCTTCCTATCCCTGTTTTTCTCGAAGACTCTCGGTTTATCTAACTTTTTCTCCTCCGCGTTTTTTAATACCCACGGTGTTTTGTTAATTCGGCGCACTGATTCGTAATCATCGAATTTGCATGCCAAATTTCGGGATCGCAAGATTTACTCCAAGAATCTATGATTGTTTTTTCATCTCTGGGGAAGCGCGTTTTATCAATTGATCCGTTATCATCATTTCCTCGAAGTCTTTAACTTCCAGACTTCCTAACCAACCGTCTAAATAAGTCCTTAGATCAAATATTAAATCTTTCCACAACGTCCCTTGTGGTCGTTGGAAGTTCATGAATTTAGTACGGAGTGTTTCCGCGTTCAATTTAAACCGCTCTACCAGTTTAGCCTTAACAAAATCATAGTCGGTTATTTTATCTCCGGGCAACTTAATTATCTGCTCCGATAATTTTACTGTTAATAAGCCTAAAAAGTGGTTCACTCACTGGGTTTCTTCAATTCCTGCCATCTTGGCCTATCTTTTAATTTAGATATAAGGTCATATCTGAATTCTCCATATCAAATTTCTGCATTACACTTTTTAACGAGGTCGCAACTCTCCTTTCACTAACGCTAGAATTTAAATTGCTAATTCCACTTTCCGGCTGCAATTTTAATTTTTTCAAGCTCAAATTGCCTGTCGTGTTCTAACTCGTTTTTCCTCTCTGTCTCTAATCTATCCTCATTTAACACTTTAATTTGCGCGAGCGCGAAATAATATCAAAATCTGGCGATTCTTTAATTTTCTTAATGATGGCTCTTGTCCCATCGGTACTCGAAATATCAGCCTTACATTCTTTTGCCAAAAGAATTAAATCCGCTTTGGAACAGGTAACTAAATCAGTCATCTTAACTTGTGCCTAATTCCTCGAACACAAATATTAAATACAATTTTCCCACTACAATACACAATAAATACAATCCCCCAAAATACACAATGCACAATAAATACAATCCCCCAAAATACACAATGCACAATAAATACAATCCCCCAAAATACACAATTCAAAATCAAATAAACCAAATCTTTACTTCGATTTCTACCACTTTAACTTTTGGAAAGTAATTTCACTAATAACTTTTCAACAATGCTAACAAGACTAGGAAAAAAAATGTCCACTTTTTAAATTTCTCCTTTAAACTTTACACATAAGAAAATTAACTCTAAATATTGCAGATTAATTTTCCACGAAATTTTTAATTGCAGGTTTTGTTTAAAGTCTTCCAAACAATCTTAAATTCAATTAAATTCTCTTAAAGGCAATATAAGTTTTTATAAAACATTTATTAGCCTCAATTATCGAAAAGATTGAAAACGAGCTTACACATTTGAAGCTCTAGATTCTTGCAGGTTCAGCAGAGGACACTTCCAGCTCAATGTGGGCTTTGTAGTTTAGCAGGGGCCACCACTTCTTTGGCTTTCTGTGGTTTTTCGGCTCGCAGAAGATCACTTCCTTCAGTAGTTTCCGGCTTGACGTTAGGCTAGTTGTTTCCACTCGGTCGGGGACTCACTAGACAAGGTTGCTCATCAATCTCGGCTAAACGTCTTTTTCTCAAAACAGGATTAGTACCCTATTGGCACACAAATATAGAGGAATGCCTTCAGTACAACGGGCAATGCTGGAATATTCTGATACGACGTCTCTCGTTATTCAACGCAATTTTGGCGAAAAACAGGCAAGAACCGCAATTTTTGCTATCTAAGTTTCGCCAATTTCAAGATTTATTACAATTGTAGCAACCGTTCAGTATTTTGTAATGACGTCAACAGTCACTTGTTCTGTGATCGGGGTAAAGGAGGTCTTCTCCCCCCGTCTGGAGGGGGAAGACTGGTAGGAGGCCTTTTATGACCTCTCTTCTGCTCTGAATGGAATGAAGGAAACTTTCCCAGTTGCGTTTTCCAAGAAACCTGCTTTTAAGGCCAGGCTTCGCTGGTTGATTTTTCAAAATGAAAATCGACTATACTGATTTATTTAATGAAATCAGAATTTGTCATCGAGTTTGGCCTTACGGGGTTATGAATGCAGTAAAGCACCGTTCATGCGTTTTTCATTTATACTTCGTTTCATCACATTCATTCGCATGCATTGTAATTCTTTTCGATTATACATCTTTTCATTTATACGCCGTTTTACGTCAGTTCCTTAAAAGACTTATAAACAGTGCTTAAAAACAACAATATACAACAGACGGATTTTTTAAAAAAATGCATTGTACTTAGATACTCATTCGGTTCGAAAAAGATTAAAAATTATTTATTTAAATTGCATCCAAATTTTGTTACTTTTCTGAAACTTTTAGAGATCTTGCTAATTACCGCCGGATTTTCAGAAAAATCTTTCTCAAGATAGAAAATAATTAAAATCTATCTATAATCAAGAATAATTTACTTCGATGGTCATTTTATCCATCAAACCCAAACTAATAAATAAACTTAATCATGATTATATTATCGATGAGTTTGCTATAAAAAATGAAAGATAAATGAGGAAAGATTACATAGAGTAATTTTATTCTCACAAGTCGCATATTAAATTGAATTTTATAAATTTATGAAGTATAGTATTTATATTTGTTATTTCATTTATGAACAATTTTTTCTGTGGTAGAAATGCTAACTTTATAAAAATCTAATTATTTATCATTTTCATCTATTCCTTAAGTCCTTGCCATATTTTGCAATGCAATAAATAGCAAAATGTAATAGAGGCAAGAAACATTTATATAGGGTTGAGAGGAAATGCCTAATAAAAAAAGTCTCGGATTCGGGATCAGAGGATAGCAATATGAATGGACATTTAGTATGCATTAGTTATTAAGCGGTTATTAGCATTAGACATATAATCCTTCACACGCTTGGCGGGTGACAAATTTATCCAAAGTTGACTAATTTTTAGGCAAATCCTTTGTTAACAAATCCCTTTGATAAAAGAACGATAGCATGGAATTTATTTAATAACATTTGGTGGCAATCTTAGCTAAGCGGTTTGCAAGTTCCACATTAAAGGAGCACTTCTTCTTTGCGACGAGAGCCTTCCCTGGCTTTCCAGTATATTTTGACTCAGATGAGATTGAAAAGACTTTGAATTAAGAAATTTAATTTTAGACATCCTATAAGTTTGCATTTTATTTTAGTATTTTTTAATGTTTGGATAGAAGACCAAATCTCAGTGATTTTGACTCCCTTCTTCAAGGTCCACCCTACACCAAAATTAAATTCTAATAGTTCGCTCTACACGCAGACACACACACACAAACATTTCCTTTTATAAGTATAGATTTTACATCACACAAAAAGCTTTTACAGTTTTTATAGTGCACGGAATACTTTTTTAATACTTAATTTGTGGGTTTCAATTGAGAGTTCCTTTACCCACGTCATTTATGAATTACGGCTAATTCATTTTTTCCAAATACACGAGCGTCACTTACCGGTTGGGCGCATGCGCAACATCCCATTCCACTTTGTAAGTGGCATGCATGCGCCAACAAGAATTAATTAAGTTCTAAATACTCAAGTATTATAGAGTTTGAATGCAAAAAAATAACTCATTTTAACTATTCAAACCAACTCTTAAGTTTTTTTTCATTAGAGATTAAATCAACTTCTTAACGAGCCAATTTAATATAAATCGTTTTATCTCTCCATTTTGTAAGGTACGAAGTCATGTACAAATGTAAAAATGTTCCAAAATCTTTTTTCTCATTGCATTTTTAAACTGAAGATTCATATGAAATCGGTCTGATTCTAACACTGTTTCAGAGTTTTTCACTATAAAACAAAGATCTAGTTTGGTTTAGTTATATTAACGTCCCGTTTTGAAGCAACAAGAGGTCTATTTTAGTACGGAACTCGTAATTTTGAACAACTGTCAGATGACGAGGGCGACTTCTGAGGATCCTTGTTACTTCTATCTTATCATATTGAAAGACTGTTCTTACTCTTTTTATGTTTTACCAGTTTGCCAGGGACTTTTCACTTGACATGTCCTCTCAGGATTGGTTTTCATTTCACGCTTTCTACAGTTCAGCTTTCTGTCCTCCTGACTTCCCGCCTGTTGAGTCTTTTTTTAATTTTTATTATTTACATGATTTGAGCTTTTTAAGAAATACTTTTTATTTTTTATTTAATTTTACACTGGATGACTCAATTCTATAGGTTTATAGTGGTTTCCTCTTTCCACATGTTTATGCGTTTTTTAACTTATTGTACCCAGTCGGTTCCTTGGTGTGGGATTCTCTCGACGTCAATGAGCCCCGACAATAGATGATTGTTCCAATTTCCGAGTCTCTACACGCAATTCTGGAAACCTGTTACCACGTTGTCAATGCCCTAACGGTCGTCCCCCCCCCCCCCCCCCCCGGTGGCAATGCATTCTACTTTTTGACCTTGTTTTTCTTTTTAGACTACAAAATTTCATTCCTTTTCCTCTCCCATTGGCCGTTTTCATCCTGTATAGGACATAAAGTAATTTTTAACTTGCACAATGTTTACTAAAAAAAAACATTCTGTAACTGATGATTTGAAATTTCCTTATACGCGGGACGTGGATTGCCGTTGACTAACGGAATTTCTACCTTTCTATCTCAGAAGTAATTATTATTATTATTATTAATTTGTGTATTTTTAATTCTATGTTTGGCACAGTTTTTATTTGTGTTTTGTGTGTCATTTGATGTGTAGTGTTGTTTGTGTGTGTTTTGTTTTTATACTATGGAGTTTCAATCTTTGACTTATATATATATATTTATATATCTGATTTTTACTGCTTTTTCTGTGTTTATTTGTTTGTTTCTTTTTCAATACTTAGCTATTTTTTTATATATTTTTACTGTTCCTTGCTTGCCCGAGCAGTAAATCAAGCTATTATCTCCCCACCGAGGTGGGTCGAACCATGTTCATACTCCCAGCTCTCTTGTACTTAAAAGTACTGCCCCTGTTCGGGCAATGCCTGTACCATCTTATTGTACCCAATAATATAAATCCCGTCCTTCACATGCTGGTGGAGCGGCTCCCCGCTGGTTCTCTACCGGCCTTACACCCTTCTTGGGTAGGCCGGGACAGTGTGAATATTTTTACGCCGCAGCAATGGGAGGACGTTTGGCCATTACGTCTGATTTAATGTGAAAAACCGGCCCTATACACGGTGGATCTTCAGTGGATTCGGGTTTCGAACCTGGAACCCTTTGGCCCCAAAACCTTACCACTAGGCCACAGAGGCCTCAAAACAAATATCTAAAGTCCGATTACTTTTATTAATCATTCATGATAAGTTACATATTCTTTCTCATACCCTAAAATTATTTCTGAGCTTACTAAGTATCGGAGACCAGTTTGAATAGAACATGAACATAGTTTTAATAAAAGCGCCCGAACACTGAAATTCCAGCACATAAATTCAACAATAATATAATTTAAACTTTTATGCATCAAAACATCAGTATGATATTATTTTAATGATTGATAAGAAATAAAATTATACATTAACTGTACACAGTAAATTACTTTTAACATCATGTAAAGCGACAAAGCGATTACTTTTACATCATGTAAAGCAACGAAGTTTAAAATTATGCAAGATATAAGCACATTGCCACAAAAGAAGATAATTATTCACAGTTTATTAACTAATCACTAAGTTCAACTGATGTTTAGTTCGCCTTTTCGCCCTTCGACCAGTGGTTTGTTCAAGATATTGAGATCCTACAATACTTTTTAATTCTTTTCAAGACAGAAAATTATCATTTTTTTTTATTTTAGTTAAAAAATTAAAACACAAGGAATTGAGAAATATAGAAATTCAATTTCAGGGCATATTTTTAAAGATAATAAATGCTTCAAAATATTTTATCAGGAAAATACAGTCAGTTCTTGGAAATATAAGATTTTGAAAGATTCTTGATTTGACCAATTTCTTATTACTTTCACTTCAAAATTGTTGTGAAGATATTAAATCGGGCATACTTTTAAAGTAAAGTTTCAGATAAAATATAACCACCTCCTTGTAGATGAATTCATGGCTTAAAATATCGTAACATAACTTTGTTTCTCACCCACCAATGAGCTAAAACTTCGTTTAGTAACATCGAAATCAATGTATTTCATTCTTAGCAATTACTTCTGACTATTAATAAAATACCTTTAGGGCGGTTTCATATGCCTTTATGGCGGGAGACTGAATTATGAAATGGTTTAAAATGTAAAGATATCCTGAAAATTTTATAAAATATTTAAAATTTGAAAAAGAATGAAGAAAAGAGAAGATCAATCTGAATCGTGTTTGATCAATTTGCCGAAATTTCAGTTGAAAACGACTGAAAGAAAAGCATTCAAATAAAACTAGATTTTAATTTATCACCACATTTTTATTTTTAGATTCTTCTTTAACATTTTAGTAAATTTATTAGCTGTTATTGTAAACATGAGTAACTGTTGTACGGTGTTTCTATAAAGCAACAACCCAGGATGGAGAAATTCGCCGAACTTTCATAGGAAGAAATGACAAATCTATAATCTCATTTTTGAGGGCGTTGCCTACGCAGAAGAAACCTTGATATACGTAATTCGACTTGCTAACTTGATATTGTAAAATAAATCTCATATATAAACCCTTTTCCTTTCCTTTCCGCAGTCTTTATAGTATGCTTTGAGTGTCAAATAGAGATAAACACGTTTGATATTCAACGCAAGAATCGGTGGAAAATATTCATTATTTCAGCATTTTTCCTCAAGTCATAGTGACTAAGGGTAGAGTTAATTATTATTTGTGTTTGTATTGCAAGTAAACATGTCTTCAGGGACATATATAAACCAGTTTTATTATATAGGTAACCACATAAAATTTCTGAACGAAATTCAAAAAAATTTCCATTTTTGCAGCTTCTTAAAAATGTTAGTTCTTTACAGGCAAAGTTTCCCGTAAACTTCGAGGCTGGAACCACTCTTTGTTAGTTATAGTTTGAAAAATAAACAGACTACTATTTTCAATTTTTTTTTATCTATGATTAAAAAATATTAGATTTTTATATAAATCCATCCAATATTTATGAAAATTATTTTTGAGAAATTGAAAAATGCCTGAATTTTTCCCATTTTTTTTTAAATAAGAAGTGAAAGTCAAAAAACTTTTTTTTAAATCAGTTTTTTTTAAGTTGGCCATTTAAGGGTAAAGTTATCCGCCTACGTTAGTAATCCTTTTTTGACCGAAATTCCCATTTATTTTAATGTCTTATTTGAAAGACTATTCTGTTACACTCCTGAAACTATTTTTATCTTACTTCTACAATAATCAAAAGTGAACTTAGATACTTTTTTAGAACTTAACAGCTGAAAATGGAATAGCAAACAATACGATAAAGAAATTTTAATGTTTTTATTTAAGTTATCTACTTTTAATTTTTATTTAGTATCATTTTCCATACATCAAATATTATCTTGGAACATTCTCTTTTTGCATTTCATCATTTTTGATGTCATTGTTGAAAATTTCAAAAAATTTGAATCATTACAATTTCTTCATTTTCCATAGACGCTGTAAATTTTGACAATAAGCTCGCGGAAAGTGTTCAAATGGCACTTAGAACTAATATTAATCTCTAAATATATCTGCAGTTCAGCTAAAATCTATCTTCAAGTTAATTGCCTGATCACATAATCAAATTTGTTGATGCCATTTGAATGGTAGATCCTAATAAACGCTCATTATAGTCCAGAAAACAACGTAAACAAATCTTCCAAATTTAAAATCAAAAAATGAATTAAACTTCATAAAAAGATTGGTTTACCTGCAAGACTGGGAAGTATCAAAGAAAATTTCTTTTTTTCTTCTCAGTGGAAATTAAAAACATAACTCATTTTTCTCGAAATCTGGTTTAATTAATTATTTTTCTTTTTTCAAGCACAATAACTTAAATACCATTTAAAATGCCTGTCTAAAATTTAGCATATGTTTTACTTATAATATCGTCTACGAAATGAACCAAAATATTTGCGTGATGATAATTAGGGTGGGTCGAAAAAATTCGATTTCACGAGTATCGAATTCTAATAGAGCACAAAAGTTGTGTATTACCATGCTAATCAAAGGAAAACTATGGAAAAAATGGTCATTGGCAATCTGTCAACACGATAAATGATTTGGTCCAAATGGAGCCAATCTACATTTCTAGTAATATATCCATCTTTGAAATTTCACCCAGTTTGTCGCGGTTTTGAATTATCGTGTTGACATGCACATAACAAAGGCGGACAGACAAGCAGATTTGCCACTGGCGAATTTCATCCAAAATTAGATACAGATCTACAATTCTGATAATTAAACCACGAGTCAAATTTTTTCTTTGTAACTCGATGCGTTTTTGAGTTACCATGTTCAGAGACAGACAGACATATTTCTTTACTGACTCAGAGAGATCTAAAATGTGGATATCCACGAAAAACCCCGAGATCGAATTTTCATGTGATTACATTTCTCTTTTCTGTGCTTCATATACAAGAAAGTAAAAAATGAAATGACCGAGTGAAAACTTTTTTCATAACAATAATGTTTGAGGGGAAAATAAGAAATTCGCAGTTTCACTTAAATGTGTGGTATGAAACATTGCAAAAAGTCTGAAAGAAAATACTTTTCAAAGTACAGTATTAAAAAAGCATTTTATATTTTATCCAATAGTGTTTTTTAAGTATCTGTCATAGGTAGGAGTTTTTAATGTTGTTTGAAATGAATTCATTTAAATTTATTTTTTAATCACAGGTTTAAGTTCTTGTTTTGGGGCGTTGATTCGATAGTTTCATTTAGACAGTCTCATCTCATGTTTGAAAATCATCAACTTGATATCAATTTACGCTCGTTAATAACACTCGTATAATGAATGAGTTTTCAATTGAAATTACTAATATAATAGCCCAGATCCTCCGGTAACGCTCTGACGTCACCAACAATAAAACTCGCGTCATAGCAGTGCGAGACGTTAAACAGCATTATTTCATTGTAGAGAACCAAAAATTCAGTAATTTTTAATTTGAAAGAATAATTGTCGTTCTCATTTCAAATTTAATAGCTCTAAAATAGTGATATAAAATTTTCTATCGATTGATATAAAATTTATCTCGCTATGATCAATAGTTCCCGAGAAATTTTAAATTATATTAATCGTATATTTCAAATTAATTTCCGTTTCTTAATAGAAAGTAGTAAATTATGGCAGTGGTATATCATGCGCATGATATATAGTTTGGACGCCGCGATGCATCTGATTATCTAGTACAATCGTGATGATATAATTTGATAATATTTTTTAGCAACGTTAAAATTTACACAAAGACATCTGAAGTACAAGGAAAAAATTAAACAGCGAAAAACACTTCACACTGAATGTTGTTTACCAAGAGTTTTATGAAATAAAGAAATATGTAAATAAAAAAATATTTCCTCTCATAAAACATATGTTTAATTTATTTGTTTTCAATCAATGTTAAACATTTCTCTCGCATATATATTTATTTAAACACGTCAGATTTGACGGGAAATCTCTCGAATGAAGATTCAATTTATACCCGTCATACCATGACGGGAGATTTTCTAGTATATCAATAATAATATAGACATGAATGTGAAGTAGAATATTAATATTTGCAAATATAAATAAAACTAATATATGCAAATAAAAAATGATATAGAATAAAATCACGAGGAATTTGCATTTACCTTGGGTTTCTTAACCTAATGCGTTGAAATGTAAGAAAGCAACGAAGATTTTTCCAAGAGACTGTTCACTTCCGATATCCTTCGCAAACAAGACAAATGTACTTCTCCCAACCCCGTAACAAGAGAAAACAAAAAAAGATGTTATATAGTTGCGCCATCTTTAATTAATAGTTTTTATGTTCTCCTTTGCTGTAGTTTATTGATTCAACTGGAATTCTAAGCAGAAACGAGAACAATGAATTTCGGTATAGGTTTCGATTTATTGGCCATAAATATCGTTGGAAAATTAGTTGTTTGGATTGTTCAATTGCAAGATATTTTCGTTTAGAGATATGACAGAGGGGTTATGTATAACAAATCACTCTTAGACTTGTATGACGCAGGTATATTATTAAATAACATTCAGTCATAATTTTATTTATTATATGGACACTAATATAGAATTCTGATAATCTGTACTGAAATTTGTTTGATTTATAAGGCCAGATAATTAAAACCCTTCCGATTTATCCGTAAAAGATTATTAGGACACTAAAAAGTGATCACTTGAACAAAAAAATTAAAATTGAACCATTAGCAAAAATATTGAATCCTTAAGCTTTAATAAAATAATAAATGTGTTTCTGTCTGTTTGTGAAACTTTCACGGAAAAACTACCAAACCGATTTCGACGAAAATTGGCAGAGTTGTAGCTTGAAACCCAGGAACGGACATAGGGTATGTGAAATCACGTTAAATTAATTATTTTTGACTACAGATAAAAATTAAATAATTAACAAAGAAAGCCCATTGACTCCGCGATTCACGATGAAGATTATTTTATTTTTCAATCAACTGTCACGTGATCCTTCAGGAACGCGAAAACATGTGGAATAAATTATTTTTTAAAATCATCTATCACGTGATCCTTTTTTCTGCTGTAACTCGGAATAAATTGTCCGTTAAAAAATATTTTTAAATATCTTAAAGATCCAAGTTTTACCTTTTCAACGATACCAATTTTATTTCTGTGACATTTCTCCTTCAATTTTTATTAATTTTTCAATATTTAATAACTTTTAATTACGTGCAGACGATTTTGAAATAACGCAAATTTATAACTACTCGGCAACGGTTAGACTTTGAACTAATTTACCTTTATTTCTGAAAATTTTGCTTATGTTTATAAATATACTAGCTGTTACCCTCGACTTCGTGCGCGAAGAATTTGAATTCTGATTTTTTTTAAATTCACGAATGTAAATGTTTCGTTACATGTTGAAAGGGAAATTAAAAGTTTTGACGGTTGATAATACATTATTGGACGACTAATAGAAGTATATGCTGTTATAGTTAGATAATATGTTTATCTATGCTAAGACACTTTTGAATGCAGTCTCGGTACATCGAGGTTACGTATGAATAGTACTGGCACACTGACTTTTAATCTCAGCTTGTCGGAAGGTACCCCTAAAAATTCTAAGGAGTTCAAGAACTCTACAGGATATGATGTTACTTGTGACATACATTTTTTAAATTTATCTGACCTAAACTTTCATTAATAATTTCCAAAATTACCAATTCAACAACCATTTTCTATTCCTCATATATTCTCCGTTACTGTAAATTACATCATTGCACTGAATGGTATCATCAGGCCCTTATAATCTGTGGAATATATCATCCATCATGCTATATGTTATCCACTTCCATTCAAAAGAATACATAAAACAAAATACATAAATAAAAAATATTTTCCTTTAGTTATAATTAACATTAGTTTCTAAATTTTAATCTAAAAACTCTTGCAGCTATATCATATCTATCAATAAATTTCTATCCCGGCGTCAACTTATCGACAGCTTCCTGAATAAAATCTCATATGGAAAAAATACAAATATAAATAACTAAAATTAAATAGACTGCAAACTCGAAAAATGAAAATCAAGCGTCGAGTTGAGTAATTTCAGTATTATTCCATAAATAAATTATTTGTTTATTTTCTCAGGAAGATCACATAATCGCGGCTTTCTTTATGATCACGTGATGCTTGACATTAAAAATAAGTTATTCCACGTGTAGTTTGGTCGTGAAAGTGTGACAAACAGACAGACAGTCACACTTTCTTATTTAATATATTATTAAGGATTAAGGATTTATTATTTCTTAGGAAACGCAGGTAAAAATGACAGGTGATATGAACTGCAGTGATTTTTTAATCTAATTAAATAAGCTTTAGAATTCTTTAAGAACCAATGAAAACATTACCAAACGATATTTGAAAAAAAACCAGAAAAAATAAAGGCAAAGTAATTACACCGTTGCCTAGCAACTCATCAGTATCAACTCTAGTATCATTAAATTTGATTTATTTTAAAATCGTCTGGGTGTCAACTATTTATTAAATTTTGAAAAATTATTAAAAAGTGAAGGAAAAATGTCACAGAAATAAAATTGATATCATTAAAGAGGTAAAATTTTGAACTTTAAGATGGTATAAAATTAATTTTGGGGGGATAATTTGCTCCGAACTTACAGCGGAAAAACGGTCTTAGCTACTTTTTAATTAACTGACTTTTTAATTAACTTGTGCGCTTTGAAAAAGTTGACAGTAATCTTCCCCTTGTCTTAATTAAAAAAAGTGTGCAAAGTTTGGTTGAAATCAGTGCCGTGGTTTAGGAGGAGATGTGGAACATAGAAACAAACATACATATAAACATACTTACAAACATACTGTTGCAAAATTCTTTCTGTGGGTGTATGGTGTGAACAGTCCAACACGCAGGATAATGGATAATGACTGTTTATTTACAAATATGCAGGAAAACACGTAGCACAGGTACAGGAAACAATAGTTCTTGCAAAGATTACCGACGTAAACAGACAACAATTCACAGGTAATAACAGTTCAGCACTTTGTTATCTTACAACACAAACAGTCTGCAAATGACTAGTAACGACAATAACTGAACTATCAATAGCGCTGAGCTCACCAGCTTCCTAGATCACACTGCGGACGAAGCTCTCAAGTCATTCCCAATGGTTCAACACTACTCCCTCTGATACAGGCGCGATCCTTATATACTCTCTCCGCCAGGCCGTGACGTCACAAGGAGTTTTCTTGTATATGCACGCGTATTCCCTTTCCTAATAGAAATATCGAGAAAAAGGTTTCATTTTCTGGAATCATCTATTTGTCGCCAAAGTCGCCAAGTCACCAAAATGGTCGCCAGGTTCGTCGACATGGTCAGCGGTCCCGGAACAGTTGCTGCCGTCACTCCATGATTAACCTTGTAAAACTCTCTTCTCAACCACAGGACTAACATTGCTGGGAAGCGAATTTCCATGTTCGTAACAATACATACAAACATACATATCCAGAATGACTTTTATTTATATTAAGAAATAAAATAAGGAAGAAAATACATGTATCTGTCTGTCTGTCGGTCGGTTGGTCGAAAGAACACCTCCTAAACGGTGAACGGTTACGACATGAAATTTTCAGGCGACATTCTAGAGCATATTTCTATGTCAAAGGTGCTATTTTCAAATTTCAGAGTTAGTTAGTTCTTAAGATATTTAATTAAATATCGGAAATTAACCGATTTTAAGCCTAATGCTTAGACGTTTGTGTTGCCAATTTCTTCTGAAACATTTATTAGTCAACAATTATTTGCATGCCATTTTAAAGAGAAGAAAATTATCTTTATAATGATATTTATTTCATTGCGATGAAGTGTTTTGTCTGATTGTTATGAAGGTTTAAAAATATATTTCTATCGCAAATTCAAACAATACTTTTTATTCTTATAGAAATAAATGCAAGCCAAATTGCTGTTTCGCGAGCGGGCTTTTGCCAGTGTTAAAGTTAATATAAGAAAATAGTGCTGGTTGATGATGGATATAGGAGAGCAAAAAACAACAGTAAAATGTTGCGACTGAAAAACAACATTATCTATATCTAAAGGTCCGACCCTGGTACAAGGGAAGTTATGCTACATTCTAAATAAGAGGAGAGAAGAAACACACACTACCACATCCTTAGTAGGCAGAAGAGAAACTAATTTATTTACATATGTACAAGTAAGAAGGGAAAAACAACAACAACAGTAAACAAGGTCAGCGCCATCTGGTGTGGGAGACACAAACCATTGCAAGCTTATACAAGTGCTTTCTTTGACCACAAACAACAAAGGAGACTTTTTACTTCCGGTTTCCTGTTGTGGTAGCATTACAGCTTTTAATACGGTTACACAGTGATCCAATGACATTATTGAATTATTCTCTCGTGTTTTGTTTAATTTTCACAAATTTTTAACTGAACCTAATGAGTGTGTGCTAAGCCTACAAGGGTACTCAATCCGGTTCCTACCGTAGAAACAGGAAAAAGTTAGGGGGAAAAAAGATGTTCTAACGGTCTATCTGTCGCGAGAACTCCTAAACTGTGAATAGTCTTGACATGAAATTTGCACATGCAATTCTGGGGTCCGTTCTTAGATTATTTCTACTCGTTCAAACTTTCAAAAAAATTATTTAATTAAATAACGAAAATTAAGCCAATTTTCGGCGTTTTATCTCAGTTTTTCACCTATAATTGATATAAGAAAATATATTCATATAAGAAAATGTATTGCGCGTAGATTATTTACATACCATCTTAAAGAGCAAAAAATAATCTTTTTAATGATTTCAAATTAAATTTTATGCGTTCTTTTTCTTAATTTAATGAACATTTCAAATTTATTTCATACACAATTTGTAACAATGCTTTTTGTTATTGTAATTAAATTCAAACCATTGATCGTTTTATCAAATCCTTCAATCCGGTACTTTGCCATTGTGAAAGTTGGGATAAAAATATTGTTTTCTTTGAATGTTAACAGAAACGCAGAAATTTTATTTAGCTTCTACTTCATAGCATATACCTCTTTCAATATGTTTGCACCACAATACAATGATGTTAATTACTCTCTTTCCGAGATGCTGCATTTAATTTTACAAAATTTTAATGATCAAAATGAGTGTTTAAAATCCCTCAAGAAGATCAAGATTTTCTTCATCCTTTAATTACTAGGGGACGCCGGCGAATGAAATGAAAACATGTTGAAAAATATCTTCATTATGGTACTATGCCAAAAAATATAAACTCACTACGATTATGGGAGTTCAACTGCTCAACGACACCGAATCAGGACTATTCTTTTGAAAATTGGTGAAGGTCGGTTTAAAGCAGATTTAAATGGTGTATTAAATTGAGCGGGGGATTTTTCAAAAATTGTTCTCACCACAGAGAAACTGGTAAGCAAATTGTATCCTGCACTACAAGCCAATATGAGGAATAGAGAATGGTTGATGAATGGGTGTTGGTTCTGGGATGGTAATTAAAAAACGTTAATGCTAGATTGGTGCCCTATTGAATAAAAGGTAGATATATATATCAATTCTTAAATCAATACTGGGTGCTGAAATATAAAACACATCAAATATACAATTTTGCTGCACTTAATTGAGCAAGTACCTACCTTTACAGACACAGGCACCTAAAAAATATTTAGTTGGCCACTAAAATTAAGAAATCGAAAACATGAGAAACATTGCGTTGTATAAAATAATTAGAGAAAATTGAAACCGAAATCAAGTTATAAATTTAAAATATGTTTTATTTAATAAATGTTTAAATTAAGTATTACTGCCATATAATTATGAATTAATAGTAATTAGGATGCACATAACAATCAATATAAAAACACAAATGATAAATGTAGCTACACATTCATATGAAAAGAACACTGCAGACATTGAAAAATACACAATATACTAAAAATGAAAAATTTGAGTATTCCGGATATCTCTCAATTTACGTTATATTTTGTGGTTGTCGAGTTAATGCTTTTTTGTTAGACCAGACACTCTTGAAACATTTTGTTGAAGAAACCGTGCACACTGCCACACCAATCACCAATATTTCAGAAGACACTCCTTGATAACCATTATAATTGAGAAATGCAGAAATAAACTGCCAAACAGTTCACGAACAGTTTAGTGATCACTTTTTATAACATCACTGATGAGAGTGCGGATTTTACCGCCTTAACGCTCACGATCTGTGATCTAAATGCATTTTCTACTTTAAAAGCCAACACAATTTCTTTCTCCGGTAACCCAGAACATTGGATGTTAGGTCATTTCGGTCATCATTCAACACAGACGAGAAAATCAAACGCTGGTCTTGTAGATCGTTCGGACAACACTCAACACCACTTTCTTTTCAAATATTATTGGAGTAACACAGTTTTTTTATTTTACTTCATCTCCTCTTACGTGATCATTTCTCATAAAATCTTCTGCACGGATGAGAGGCCGAGAACCGAAGGAATAAAATCCCAACGGTCTCGAGATCCTTCAGACGTGCGTCGGTTATTTTCAGTGTAAAAAGGCAATCTAAAGCAGACAAAGGAAAATGCTTCCAGTCAGAGACGCCAAAGACTATTCACATAAAACTTCATCCGCTGAACAAGATGGCGAGTAAATAGTCCCGTTGAATAAATTTTATTTATAAATTAATAAAGTTGAAACATTAATGGAAAAGACATCAAAAGTTAAGACAATTAATATTTAAGTCGATACAAAGTAAATAATTAAGAAAAATTTAGATTGTTAATAAAACTGCTAAAAATTACCGTTTAAATTTCAAAAGTTGCCAGAAATGCCACACGGAACGAAAGAAACTTTGGTGACGAAGATTTAAATATTTAAAAATACTGATAAAACCGAAAAATGATGTAAATGCAATTTTTGCAATCTAACAATGGGTAATTTTGGCATTTACTAATGAAAGTGTAGGGAAGATAAATAGACAAAAATGTATGTCACAAATAGAGTGAAGTATTACAGAATATCCATCTGTAGATACGGTAAATGGGCATTAACAAGGAACATCATATCCTGTAGAGCTCTTCAACATCTTAGAATCTTCAGGGACACCTTCCGACAAGCCGAGATTGAAAGTCGGTGTTCTAGTACTACTAATACGTAACCTCGATATACCGAGACTGACAATGGCGCACGGTTACAAATTGCACACCTAGGTCCAAACGTTATGAAAGCTACTGTTATGACTAATATAGGGAGAAGAGAGAGTGTTTTAATTCCACGCCTTCCGATAATACCGAAGGATTTATCATCTCAGTTCAAAAGGTAACAAATCCCTTTAAAAATAGCATTCGTAGGCTCAGGGCCAGACACTGAAAGTGGTAGGCGTACATTTGGAAAAATTCATATTTTTCGCATGGGCAACTGTATGTGGCGTGTTCACGTGTGTCCTGTCCACACAATCTCTGCATCCGTGCAAATAACGTGGTATACAAAAATGTATTAGCATAGATAAACAATTTACATAACTATATCAGCATACATGTGCAGTACACTCCTGTCAGCCGTCCAATTAAGTATTACCAACCGTCAGAACTTTTACTTTCCCCTTTCAAAATGCAACAAAACATTTACATTAGTGAATTAAAAATAATAATAATTCAAATTCTTCGCGCACGAAGTTGCGGGGAACAGATAGTATACAAATAAATCCAAGCCACGGGTCTCATAACCGAGTTTGGCAGACAGCCAGGAATGTTCAATTCGCTTTCTGAAGGAGAAAGGTAGAAATTACTTTTAAAAAAATGCTCGTTAAGGTGGAGATAAACGGTATTTTTTGTTTTGAAAATCAAATGTCTTTCTTGTTCTACATACCTTTGTATTAATTTATGCCACATTCTAACTTTAACACACAATGCCCTAACACATTCGAAGTTATGGGTTTTTCCAATTTTTCTTAATGTAGGGTATCTCAAAAATATATAAACGCTATGAATAACTATTACATAAACGACGATAACAAATATCCTAGTTTCAAAACTCAAATTAGTTCACAGAAATGTGACAATTTGTTAATTTTCAGAAGTGTTCAAATTGTTCGCTGTTATTGTCTAGATGCTTTTCGATGGCATTGCAAACGACGCTAAGTATATTATTAAGTAATATTTGGTCACATTCTCTTTCAATGATTGCTCTTAAAAATTTTATTGTAGCTGGTGATCAGCTATAACTATTATGTTTTAGGTATACCTACGAAAAGAAATCCTTCGGGGGAGATCCGGTGAGTGTGGAAAGGACTCTTCATATAACCATTTGTCCCTAAAATGCCATCAAATTAGGTCTTGAATCTCGATAGTCAAGTGGGAGTGCTTTATCCTGATGGAAGCACCATTATTCTTTCCAAAACATCTCTTATATGCGTAACACAATGCATTCTTTATGTTAGTTAAGGTAATATCAGCCAACCAGGGATGTTTAAAATGAGAAATGTCTCAGAAATCCTTACGCTGACAAATTACTTTACACAGCTAACAACTTTTAAGTCCATGTAGTATTCCCTATTCAAGTGAGAATTTGTTATAGAATAGCTACAATTATGAATATTTATTGAGCCTTTATTGATAAAAAAATATATATTTAATGAACAAAATCGCAGTTGTAAGACGTATAATTTAAGTGTGTGCACATTTATGGTACATCATGTAGACTAAGCTTTCATCTATGAGTTGGAATATTCATGAGAAATAAGTATTTTCAGTACGTTAGAATAGAGGTTTCATGAAACATTGATCTTTCATCCCTTCAGCTTTAAATAGACATTTTTTCGTTTTTCTGAAAATCAAAGCAAGAAATTAAAGTCTCTCCTCAAAATGTAACACTCAGAAAAAGTATATAGTATCTGCTAACAATTCTCTTTTCATTTCATCCTTTTAAAGAAACTTCAATTTCGTTTGCAATTTTTCTGAGCAGTGCGATTTCAAGTTTACTTGAAATGATTACATTTTGCCTATATTAAAAACCGCTCTACTATTATTCGTTTTACCTATTGAATTCTATAAGCTTCATGTTTAAATTTCTTGATTTCCTCACAATTCTTCGAAGAAGCTAGTAACCTAAATTTCCAGCATTTTATGTGTGCTATTGTGAGAGATCATGATTGTTAATTTTTGCCATTTTAATTTTTTAATTCTGTTTAGTTACATAGGTCCAACTTGAATTTCACTTTGCTCGTACAAGGAATATGCAAGGACAAAGAAAAAGTATTGAAGTATTCAAAAAATTCGTCAGAAAGTGAAATAAAAATTTCTTAAGTTTCAATTTTAGTTCTTTACGCCGGGTATATGCAAGCCAAGTTGCTAATTTATATATTTCTTAGATGTGTGGGATAAAACGATTAAAAGAAAGACTTCAATTTCCGTTTTTGGATTTCATATTGGGGGACAGGTTAGTGTTCTTAATTACCTCTGCCAGCTTTTACTGCAGGGTACTTGGGAACAGGCTTCTAATGTAAAAATAACCTGTATTTTTTATGTATTTGGAATAATTTATTATTCTAAAATTTAAATTATTTAAAATTTAAATCCAGAAACGCGGTTGCGTTCTGTCCCATCAGTAAAGTTCACTGTTTTTGGTCAAATTAACAACTGACATTTTAAAACAATATACCATGTGATCTATATACATATTACTTTTTACGTCTGAAAGTCCTTTGTTAATGATGGTATGAAACCGTTTGACTTCAAGTATGGAAGGAAACAAGAAACTGATGACGATAAAGAAGAAAACGTGATACTAATGGTGGAATCTGAAGTTTAGGATTTTGGATCTTTTCAACTAGAAATAGAGGCTAAGGAGATGGAGGAAGTAATTTATCTGGAATCACATTCATGGTGGATTTTTCAACAAATATGTTTGTTTTGATCGATAAGAAGGAAGATTAATCCTTTGCACATTCGAGGTTACTCTCACTGCCATCACTACAGCCATTCTAGACGATGCTTCATTTTGAAGGTTGTTGATTTCGATGCTTACAAAATGCGTACGGAGTTGCAAGAAGCCGCAGAATGCATGGCTGTAATACATGAACATACAATTTAAGAACAGTTAACTATGACTTTAATAGAATTGACTTAACAGATCATTCACCAAGTCTAAAGGGCGTTGAAAATTTGGAGCTCTACTTACTGAATAGAGCAGTTTTCCAAGAGGCTGCAGTGAGACTCAAGTAGACTGCATAAAATAAACTTGCATGGAGATATATGAAAAGCATTGTATTGAACCAAACTATATTGTTTTGTATTTTGGTTTTTCAGACACTTTGAGGAACAGGTTGTTCCATGACATTTGAGCCATTCAGCGCAAAACTACATCACTGGCAGCACCATATTCCTTTGAAGGAGGAATTCTCCCACCATTTGCTCCTTGAAATATTTCAAAGCAATACACATAGCCAGAAACTCCAGCACGAACCCATATTTTAAAACCCCATGGCTTTGGTTTTGACTTAATGTACTGTTTAAGGCTAGAACTACCCTTACATGGCACCATCATTTCATCAATTGATTGAGATTCTTCAGGTTTCCTTGCTTCATGAAACGTTTTTTGGAGGAGTCTAAAAATGGACGCAATCGTATGAGACGGTCTTTGTTGTCTGAAGGAATTTTAGTGTTGTCCTGAAAGTGGAGATAACGTTTTATTGTTTCGAAGCGGTTTAAAGACATATAATTCGCGATTACGCCTAGCCTCAAGTCTCCGATAGTACTCCAATATTGACGAAGTCTAGCGTACTTCACATATGTCATCACGAAATTTATGCCTAAGAATACTTTCATTTCTCCAATAGAAATATTTACACTTTCCTTTCCACGCTGCATTGCATAAAGATTACCTTGAAAGCACATTTCTTCCAAGTAAGATTCTGGGATGAGCTGATAAAAATAATCTAAAGGAGTTTCTGCAATAAAATCTGAATCTTTTTCAGGTTCAAATACTGGTGGTTCCTTTGAGAAATCATTGTCTTTGTTAGCGCGCCAACGCATGTCTCTTTTGACCGACTTTTTATTTTTTACAGCCTTCGTAACGTGGTTGAAATTTTCTTTATTACTAACAGCATCCTCGCTATCTGTTTCTGTTGTGGCAGTTGGCTCTCCAATTGTTTGTTCATCGTCATCACTTAAGGAACGGTTAAATTTTTCATTTTTCTGGATTGGTGAATAATCAGGATCAATGTCACTGTCACTGTCATAGAGATCATCTGCAGAATCAGAAGGCAAGTCTATAATCTGTTCTATTTCTTTTTGAGACAAAACCTGGTTTTTTGAAATGCCAAATTTATTTTCCATCATTGTCTATAGAAGATGAAAAATGAAGAAAATAAAAAACATATAAGCGATTTGTAATAATTAAAAACGAATTTAATTGACTAACAAGTAAGAAGATAATATAAGTTTCAATAATTTATTTGAAAACGAAGTTATAATATGAAGTGAATTGATTAAAATTGATATTTTGGTTATAAATTAAATACTTGCATACTTATATCAAAATTGCAATTTAAAAAAATATCTCCACAGTTTTTTCTTTGCTTTTTTTTAATGCAAAATTTCCAGACGTAGGGTCTCTACAATTCTAATAATTAAGAAATTCCTTTACTTGACATATATAAATTATTTATTTACTGATTATTTATTAATATAGTTAAGAAACATGATCTACAAATACATGAATGGTGTTAACTATTATCTAATTAATCATATAATTAGCCATTTATGAATTACATAAAAATGGCAATGAACTAGTATATATTATTAAGTATATATAAATCACACTTGATTTAATTAGCTAATCTTTATTTCCACAATAGGAAAATTTCTAGCACTACTACTCATCATAGTATCAACAACCTCAAATGAGGCTTGCGTGCAGTCCAAGTTGTTAGCTACCAAAACTGCATGGAAACCTCATTTGAGGTTCTCGATAAAAATAGCTTTATTTCAGATAATAAATTGTTAATATCTAATCATTTTTAGCCATTATAATTAGAATAATGTAGAAAACAAGGGAATATTTTTACTTACTTGACATTTGCAAATAAAGTTCAGGAACGGTCTTTCCAAATCTGTTGTTCAGTGACTTCTAATTCTCGAACGAAATGGCTATTTTTAAGTCATCAGAATAAATTGTCAAGCTAGTGCTGCCATTTTTTGCTGCATTTTTGAAGCTTTCCTTGTTATCATAGTAGGCTATAGTGCGAGTGAGGATTTACATAATTTGAAATAGCATTTATTTCGAATTTTTTCTCTAGTAACCTCATATGAGGTTTCCATGCATGAGAGGGTTTTAACACTCTTTGCATAATTGACCGTTTTGTATTTATGAGAAATGCTTACCGTCTATTGCTCTCCAATACTATTCCCAATTAATAAACTGAATCACGACTGTAGTTCAACTATACAACGGCGATATCGTTGTATTTATAACAGGGACTATCCGCTAATTTTCTCCTATTGTGAATTTTCGGAACTTTCACGGCAAAGTTCATTTTTACAAGTTATGAAAAGCGCATCACTTGGATTTGGCTTTATGATCATTAATACTTTTTTCATACTGAACAACATATGAATTCTTTAATTCTAATATTTCATTATTTGCGTATCAGAACTTTAAATTCTGAACAAGTCTGAGTTTTGAAGCCTGATCCAACACATGTTTCGACTTAATTAAAATAAATTATTTTATGTATTGAAAACAGTTGCAATAAGTTTTTCTCAATTTCTATCCAAGATTTCTAAAAATGACCCTTTGTTGATTCAAAATAAAATTTTAAGGGCCGTTAGGGGACGTTAAAATAACTAAACAAAGCCAGAACTTTTAAAAAACTAAAAGTGAAAAATGTCCATGTTATCTTTTACTCTATTTGAATATCTTTAACGAATCGGGTCAATGTCGTATTTTTAATGTGTATTTTTATATCATAAGCTTTGAGATAAATTTTCAATTGGATACTTGAAGAACTTCTGTATCAAGACTGAACACAGTAGAATAGGGTTTAATCTTTAGGCTACGGGGACTTAAACCAGAAGAAATGCGTTGAATGCGGGGATACTTGACCCACGGCGGCCGGCCTACTCGTAAGGGTGTAAGACACCACAAGGACCGCCGGGGAAAGAGAATCAACCTCAAACACCAGAGCCACACCTGGCATCCAGCCCTCAAGAACAGCATTTATTGAGTTTTCATAAGAAGGTACAAAACGCCAGACTGTGCGCAAACCAGGGATACAGCGTAAACAAATTTAAACATAGATAAGCAAATAATACAATAATAATTCAATTTAGCCCGTCTGGGGTAAAAGCCAAGAAAAACACTGTACATTAAAACAAAATAAGGCAATTAATAAACACATTAAGAACAAACAAAACATTAAAACCACACTGGAACATACATGCAACGCCCCGTAGGTAGGGGGAGAGGTCCAAGGACCCCGAAAGTCCCCAAAACTCAGTAGGGTAACAAGCACATCCACAGAACAAGTAAACTTCGTCAGCTGATAAGAGGCAAAAAAGGCAATAAAACTTATTATATACTGCTCCTAAAGAAAAATTTCCATGTTCTAAACAGCAACTAATAAACAATTCATAAACATAACAGATAAAGACCAACATCAAAAATAATTCACAAAAAGACCCCCAGACCAATAAACAATTATCAAAAATTTCAAATGTTCATTATTAAAACCTCCAAATTTTTATAAGAAGAACCGAAAAATCCAATCATCCAATAAGAACACCTTTTCAAAAAATTCAATAAAATAGAAAAATCCAAACACCCAACAATAATACCTTCTCAACAAATTCAATAAAATAAATAAATTTAATAAATTAATTAAATTCAATAAACGCAATAACAAATTCAACAGAAATACAGCACACCTTCAAAATATAGTAAAACCAATAAAAAACATCATAGTACAAATACAGAAATCATAGGTACATCAGAAACAAATTACAGAACTTAAATCATTCAGATTTAAACCTTTGAAAATATAACTGTGAATCCAAGCCAACCAGAGGAAAAAAATAAGATAAATTCTTCTGGAGATCCTGACAGATCCTCCTGGGGACAAAACAAATATTCTCCAGCCTCAAAAGTGAGGTTTTATTTTTAACGGCGTTTGTGAACCAAGAGGGTCTATTTGATGAAGAAGTTCGGGTCATATGGAAATCTACAGTATAAGGGCAGTCTAACAGGAAATGGTCGGCATCCCCCAGTCCACTGCAGATGCATTTTGGACTATTAAGAATTTTAAAACGGTGCAAGTAGAAAGGAAAAGGACCATGCCAGAAATAAAGAAAAGTAAAAATCTATTATGTGTTATATTTCCAGCAGGCGCGCTAAAATTCTTTACACGAGTAGTCGCTTGTCGTACTTCTCGCGACACAATAAGTTTCTCAATTTTTACCCTTGAAGTTGTAAGTTACTTCATTATAGTAATAAGAGATACATCAGAAAAGGAAATCCTTTCAATCACGAGTGAAAATTAATTTCTATAGTATTTGCAAAATCTAAAATTATACTGAAATCAGAGAAAACAATCAGGTATAATACTATTATTTTCTAAAAAAGGAATTAAGCAAGACATAATAAAAAATAGTATAATGCCAACTATGATTGTATTACAAAGACTTTCTTCTTAGTTTCTTATCATTGTCCTTGCGTTCGAAACATTGAGTTTTGCCAGAAAGTGACGCTTAAAAGTATACTATATATTGCACCTACTGTATTTCATGGATTTTGATTCATCATTTTATTTTTTTCAAACACAAACCACAAGCTCTTTTTCTCAATGCTGGTTGCTGTTCACTTGCGTTTTCAGATTGTTATGTATAATTTAGATTTAAAGACATGGTAATGTCATACGACGATGATAAGATTTTTTTAGCTCGAAGTATTGAGGTGTTTTCATAAGACTGAGGTTTTTCAAGAACATCTTCGGCTTGATGGATTATGGCAGACTTATTAAGTATTAAAAATTTTTGAAAATGTAAAATGAAATATTAAATCTCTGTAATGCGCACTTCATATATAATTATCAAACTGAAACGTTAAGATGTGAAAAAAATTCAAATTACCCGAGCGGGCGCGCGTCGTAATTTTTACGACAGAAGCATAAAACAGTATGAAATCACATTGACACTCGGAAAAACCCATTTAATCCTGAATAGGGGTGTCGCATGAAGGAATAGCAATGACTTTCAGACAGGTTTGACTCCGAATGTGAAAACAGGGCATGGAAAATCCCATTTGTCGTAAAATTTGCGCAGTAGCGCTCGCTGGGAGGTTAAAAGTTTAAATTCAACCAAAGGGACAAACTCCCAAACCCTGACACCTCTGTGAGAGTTCTCCCAATATCGCTGCAAATTTTCCAAAATATAAGTTTTAATGTATTTTTTAAAAATAGATATAGGGTGTCGGAACATTGAGTTCTTCATTCTCGGCAGTTGCCACCTCTAAGATTTTTAAACCTATTTTCTAAATTAGACACGTAAATTTTATTTAAAGAATGAGTTGGAGAAGATAAATTATAAAAGAAGTTCTAAATTTATGGGAGGAAAAAATTTATTCGACATATATGAAGCTTTTTCTTTCATAGTAGGATTATTAATATCTGGAATATCAATAATCAAATAATAATTCCTTTTAATTTTTTGCAAAGCTATTTTAAAGGTATGTCAATATTTCAAATTATCGCGGGTCCAGAAGGCCTCCCAAGCCTTTCTTTTTGAAAAATTAATTATTTTTTTAAGTTCTGATCTTTCTTTCCTATAGTTAACACTCGCGGCCCGGACTAGCTGCTCAAGCACTCCATTATTTTTTAAACTATTAAATTTACGATATAAAGCGGTTACTCAATTTCATTTGATTCTAAGGATTTCATTCCAACATTTAAAAGCTTTATTTTTACTTAAAGGTTTTTTCTTGTATGCGCCAAAGGCAGCCTCATAAACAGACTTTAATAATGCCTCATAAAATTTATCTATTTCCTGAGTGGAGAAGACGATTTCATATAGATTCTTAAGGAAAACGAAATCTTTTAAGAAAATTTAATAATTTTTAAGGCAAATTTATTTTTAAAAATGAAATCCTGTGGTTGCTGGAAACAGAAGTTGTACCGACCCGCATTCAAAGGTAAAAAATTTTCTGGTACAGCAGTTGTACCTCTCACATCAACAATTCATTGTGTTGCGTCTCCGAAATGCATCATATATCAGTCGTAAGAGATAAGGATATACCATGTAAAATGTGCAAAATAGGTCAATGAAAAAGTAACAACAACACTTAATTTAATGGCAAAGAGACCCCTCTAGCCGTTATCTTTGCATTTGCGATACCATATTCTATTTTAAAGTGTCTTGTTTCTGTATGCCTGGCCTACTCTTAAAGTTTTTCCCATGAGTTTAGAAACACACTGTATACACAAATGTTATTTCTAAAACTTTGTATACTTGCTACATTTTCATTCCTAATATAAAACAAACCGATTAACTCGATAACCGTCTACAACAAGCAGATAGGAATAGTTTCACTTTTGATTTGTGAATGAGTGATATAGAAATAAATAAAAGGGCAATAAGTAAAAGGAATAAATACACAGCATGAAGAAAAGCTACATATAAAATATTAATGTGACTTGCTTTCTAGGAATCTAACCGAGTTCTTTAAGCTTCAGATTATACATTACTAACTATGCACTAATTTCATAAAAGAAACATCACTACAGGATTTAAATCAACAAACTAAAAATTTTTTCATTACACCTACCCCAAAACAAAAACAGTTGTCATTCTCTTAAAGGTAAATTCACTAACAGTCATCGCACACTCCCACCTTAAATTATATGTTAATAATCAAAATAATAAAATAGTTCGAAATACTCAAGTGCTCATAAATCTTGAAGGCACTTTAACAGTTCTACCACTTCTTGTAGTAAGAGTTCTTTCACTAGAAGGGCACTCCTCATCAGCATATCTTATATCTAGAGAATAAATCCGCCGAACGGGACGTATAACCTCATCGCTTGAAGTCTTCAATTGCATATGTTTCCAGGGCTTTTCAACATGTATATTTTCAGATTTACACAAATCTGAACCTCCCACCGTGGGATAACTATTAAACACCCTTCGATGGGGTAGATAGTGACCAGGACCTTCACAAAACTCTTCTTTAACACCTACATTTTTCCATTTTTCAAAGACATAATCATAACATTCAAATTGATTGTTTTTCAGTAGCTCTCTGTTAGATGAAATGAGCTTTTCCCCAGCGACATCTTTGTGGGTAGGTAGTTCATCTACACTTCGTATCCAGGGAATTTTAACCTCAAATCTTCCCTCTTTATCATTTTCTACATTTTTTGGAAAGCGATTAAAGGATGACTTTTCTAACTCTTTCAAAATGTTAGCTTCACAAGAGTCTGTTATTATAACAGTTTCTAATTTATTACTTTGAATTAAAAGAGATGAAGAAAACTTTCTATCGAAATCAGAGTTTGTTTTTCCCATAATGCTGCAACCCAAATATGTTTCTACAACAACCAAACCAAGTTATACACATTTCCTGTGAAAAAATTTTCAGCATAATCAGCACCTATCAACAACTCTATAGGCTGGAAGCCTTTTCCAACGCCATTGAGTTGGATACCTTTATTCTGTAATTCCGCAATACATGGACCTTCTTGAATGCTAGGAATATATCCAGAAATGACCTGCAGGTCCAAAACTTGCATATTACAATAATAAGTTTTCTTTAAATTACTCACTGAAAATTTATAGCAGTTATGGTTTTTCTTAGAACTGATCCTTCCAAACACTACATGTGTTAAATTTTCATTTGGTTCAGCAGCTGCTTGTATTTCGTTGATTGTAGATATCAAAATATATGATCTCTGAGATCCTGTATCAAATAACGCTCTCACCGTTTTACTTTTTCCACCTGCCACAATTAATACTAATGGCGTTTGCAAAAGAACTTCCGGTTGGCTTTGATTTGCTAACACTATATTTTCCTCAATGGTTGCGTTCTGCGTAATATTAATCTTTGTATTGTTGGACGTTTCAGGGCATAATATTTCCAATGTTTTTTCCTACAAATCATGCATTGAACATTAGACTTGCAATTTCTAGAACGGTGTCCGACTTTTAAACATACAATGCAGGCCTTGCTCTTCCTTAAAATGTCTTGCTTTTCCTCAAAAGATATTTTTTGCTCTTTAAAACAATCTCGAGAATTATGGCCCTTTGCACAAAATATGCATGATTTCAAAGCTTTAGACCCATATATCAGATCATTAGCCGTTGGAACTGATGTTCCGAGGTCTCTGTCCTTTTATTTCGATTCAGTGCTTCCTTGGATTTGAAGCCAGCTTTTGCCAACGAAATCCTTTCTTCATCTTCCACCTCCACTCGAAGAAATAATAATAACTGCGATAATTTATCGCCACACGAACTTTGATTCTCTTCTTTCTCGACCACTGGATTTCGCAGCCAAACACTTAATAAATTTTAAGGAATGTACGATTCCACTAACGGAAAAACCCTAGCAGCATATTTATAGGTAGTTACGCCAATTTGCTCCAATGATCTTAAATGTGACTCCAATTTATCATAAAGTTGCATTATGTTCAGTTTTGAATTCAAATTTATCGCATTTTTAACTACCAATGACAAAAGTTCAACGAGAAAGTCTTCACGGCCAAATCTTGTTTTCAGGCTATCAACAACCTTGGCATAATTCTGAGCAGTCGGTGGGTAACTATCAACGGTATCCCGCGCTCTACTGCCAATAGTTGAACTCTGTATGAGATACTGAAATTTATCTTCATCGCCAATCTTAACATCCTCGTGAATTCTGCTGAATTGGCCCAAAAGCTAAGCTAATCTTTTAAGTCTCCGTCAAATGTAACAACTTCTATTTTGGAAGTTTTAATTTGGCTTTCTCCACATTAACTGATTCCAGTGCTACACATCGAGGAGAAAGTTTTTCCGAATAAGCCTTTACGCAAATACGGGCAATATTTAATTTTTCACGATATACTTCTATTTTCTCGCATTCGTTATCATAATTTTCAGATTTGGCATCTATTAATGCACTACATATACTTTCGTCGAATTTACTCAAATCTATAGCAGTCCTTTCTAACGAAGAAAGTGTTTTTTCGTTATCTTCAGGATTTAACTCTTTCTCATTCAAAGCTGTTATTAATGCATTATAATGCTTTGTAAAATTTGCTCCTACTGGACTTCGCTTTTTAATCAGATCCTCCATAATATCAACAAGAACTCTGTCAAAACGAAAGAATTATTTACTGACCTTACACTAGTTAATCACGTCCGCAGAAAACAACAACGCTACTTTTTCCCTAGGAATTTAACCGAGTTCCTTAAGCTTCAGATTATACATTACTAAGTATATACTAATTTGATGAATGAAACATCACTCCAGGATTCAAATCAAGAAACTAAAACTTTATTCTTTACACCTACCCAAAAACAAAAACAATTGCCATTCTCTTAAAGGTAAATTCACTAACAGTCATTGCACAATTAGTATAATTGGAGTATGTGAGAGGTGATAGCAGTCAACTTGCGAAATAAGGTACGAAAAATTCGCAAATGGATCATGTTTGACACTATTTAACTTTCTCGTATACATAAAAGAAGTATACATAGAAGGAGTATTGAAATCGTCAAATAATTCAGGCTTAAAAGTATAATGAATATCGACAGCCTAAGTTCGGGAAAAAAGTTTTGTAATTTCGTATAAAAATCTGTTTGTCAGTCTGCGTGTATGTGAACTCGATACCTCAAAAACTCAACAAGCTATACAAATGAAATGTGGCAAATGACCTTTATATTGAAGTAGTAATTCTCTATTAAGTTTCGTACGAAATCCTTCTACAGGAAGACTGTCTACTTCTCAATACGTGTGATAGCTCATAAACACAATGAGATAGATAGATGAAATTTAATATGTGGTCTTTAAATTTGTATAACTATTTCAAACTTAGAACCAAATAAGTCGGTGGGAAAAGGTACATTTCTGAAATATTTACTCGATTTTCTGAACTATACCGGGATGTGCTTTCCCGGACACTATTTCTTTTTTACAATTCCTTATTTTATGCAACCAAAATGATAAAAAAAAAAATTCCGTCAAAAGTAGGGGCGACCGCCCCCACCCGACTCGCGGCCGCTGGAGCTGTAAAAACTATTGAAAATTGGCAAACTTTTTAAATTTTTGTGTTAGGGTTTCATGATTCGCGCGTTTTCCTTCAAACTAATCTCTGAGATTCTTCAAAGTGTTGCGATATTTTAAGTATATACCCATCTATATATATAAAACGCTAAGGCGGAAAAGGACGTGGCGGAAAAAGGGTTTTAATTTATCTTTTGTCGATGGCAACGTCTGTTACCAAACAAAACCGGAAGCCTCCACCATGTTAGGCATAACTTCATAGAAATAGCCTGTTACTATATTCGTTGTGGTTTAAGATAACTTTTTCTAGAAAAAAATGAGTTGAAGAAATAGAGTTTACAATATTTCTTACAATATAATGAAACTTTGGATGAAATGATTCAAAAGAGATCAGTTAGAAATGAGGGAGATGGCTTATGAGAGCCAGACAAAGTTCAGTTCAAAGTCAAAATATTTTAAGTCAGCGATTTGGGTTTTTCTTAAAAAAAGTTTGAATCAAAAACTTGTGCAAAAAAATTTTATCAAACCTTTCCCTTAATCTAAAATTGCGTAATCTTTGAGATTTCAAACTACGATATAAATGACAGTTGAAATAAGAAAAATCTCTGTTTCAGCTGTCAGCCGTGCGTTACGATAGTACAGCTGTCAAGACATTGCGTTTGGAATTCAATGTTCTGGGGTTCGGTCCCTGGGTGTAAACTTCTTCTCCGAGCGCTTTCACTTGCCATTATTACTGTCTTCTTCCTCCTATAATTATTTCGTCATTTTAGTATAACCTTAATCGATTTATTTTTAATCCTTGAAAATTAAAAACTTGCAATAAATCTTTACACAATTTTCTTACATATCCCTAAGCACTTTTTCATCCATTCGCTTTGCCGCATGACTAATATTTTGAATAGTTTAAGTTTCAGATAATATTTTCCTAAAACTTATGGGAAAATATTTTTTTTACTAGATTTTATTCCTTTTTCCCTAAAACTTATGGGAAAATAATTTTGTTACTAGATTTTATTCCTTTTCCCATACATGGTATATTATCCGATAAATTTAAAATAACTCCTAATATAAATTCCATCTCTCCAATTTACAAGTGTTTTAAATTAAGAAAAGAATAAAAAACTTTTTAAAAACACTATTTCATTAGTGTACTAAAAAAGCATTTTTTTTATTTTAATTATTTTCTACATTTAAATTGTTAGTAAGTTAATTAGAATTCATTAGTATAAAAATAATTTTTTTAAAACAATTTCTTCTTAAATTCATAAGAAGAAGCCGCCACTGGTGAAGTACAAAGAAATAACGTTGCATTCAAACGCACATTACCTTCAAATAACGTTCTATTCGACACGTTAACAGTGTAATGAACAAATAACGTTCTATACACAGTGCCTACAAATTACGTTCGTTTTATTAGCACAGTGCCTACAAATCAAGTTTCATGCGAGTGCATCATACCTGAAAATAAGGTTCAGGGCCAACATATGTTATTCTTTCTTGATTAAGGTGGAAGCATTGAAAGGAAATCATCTTAAGATTTTTATTTATTAATAATATTGTCTTTTATGTTCATAGTGCTAAGGTGTCACACCACAATCTCTTTATTAATAATATTAAATCTAATTTGTTTTTAGAATTAATTTTCAGAATAATTATATTTGTTTTAATTATCCAACTCTTATGTATTTGTTTATTTATGCACTTTCATAATTTTCTTTCAAGAAAAATATCTTCTTTGAGGCTAAAAAATTTTATTCTGTGCTGATTTAAGATAAAGCATCAGAATCAAAATAAAGCTGATATGTAGTGTCTTCACTATAGCGAGCGAAGCGAGCAGGGTTTGCGTAGCAAATTTGGGAGGATTGGCGAGCTTCAGCGGGCAGGGGGCAGAGCCCCTAGTTTTAAATATAACTTGACTGATATGTAGGGTTACCGCAATTTTCTTAGTTGGCCGGGTAACACCGGGAGGGGGGTCAGGGGTCTTGTAGAGGTTTGTCAAAGTATAGTATAAAAATATAAAAGCTACCTTTGACCCTTTTAAGTAACACTAGCACAGAATTTTAGGAAATGAAAAAAAAAATTTAAGATGTCAGAATGTGAAGAACATAAATTTTTATTCATGTTTGGTAATTCGAATTTATAATAATGAAAAAAAGAATTAAAAGAAAACTGTCAAAACTTTTAATTATCAGTTCGAACTGGGGCTTGGGATAAAGAGGATGATCCACTTTCTCTTCAACAATTGACGTAAGTAGTATAAACAATGAATTTTTTTGCATTGATAGGATGACATCAGTTTCTTCGAATATGACGGATTTTCTCAGTTACACCCAATGAATCTCACCGCATTCATTGGCGTGAATCCGATATTTTGAAGATCCGATTCTGGTCCCGACGTGAGCTTGAAATTCGGACTGTCCGGTCGAAATGCGGGCGCATGGTAATACTAATGGCAGGGGAAACGAGAGTAGTTTGGGCCGTCGGGAAATATGGATCACCTAGAATTTCTAAGGACTGCCGGTAAATAACTGCCGCAAGTGCAGCTCTAGCATCAGTCCACCATGTACATAACATAACACCACTCCATGCCCCTGCAACTATAACCATATGGTTATTTAAGCAGTGACGTGGTCATGAAGTGGGAGAGAAATCACAACACCCGAAGGGGTGACCTCTCTTAAAACTTGGCATTTCTCTATACCGCTGCCCAATTAAAAATGCAACAAGTCTACAAACAATTACAGGAGCAAAGGAAGGATTGCTATTGTGCTATACATTAAAAAAATATTTTGGAAACATGGGAAAATAAAACCTTGAAAAACACAAAATTACACAGTTATACATGAAATAGCTAGAAAATAATAAAAACAAAAATGCAATGGAAAGACTATACGAAGAAAAAAATACATTAAAAAAACAGAAAATGAAAGGAAAAAGATGAAAAACAAATTAATACAGTAATAAAAATAACATAAAAATGTACACAAGAACAGAGAGATGGGCCGCACAGTATTTTAAAAAGTTTGATTTTGAAGAGGAGTTAGCTGATGGAACGCTATTTGAAGGAGAAACACGGAGGATCTTGGAAGAAAGTCCTGAAAGAACGACAAAGCTGTTCTGAGTTCATTAGGGGATGATGGTATGAAGAGGAGGCGAAGTTAAATGTCGAACTGGTGAAATGGGACCTTCCATCTCTAAAGGAAGGGATGGAGTAATGAAGACGCATGAAGGAAAGTTGAAGTTTGGTTGGATTTAATTTCCCTCATCGCTGGATTAAGAGGTTGTTCGGTTGCTGAAGTTGCTAATTAATAAAATGTTGGCCAAGAATGTGGGAATGGGACGAAAGCATTGGACTCAACTGAGAAGACTATTGAAGGAACGAAAAAAAACATATAATTGGGATCTGGACGGAAAAGACTGGTTTCTCTTTGGAGAAAGTGGAGCAAATTATGTATCTTCCTTCTTGACGTTGAATTGTTGGCTACTCTTCGGAATCATATTGGCTGATGTTGTTGGCTGGGTGGTGCCATATGGTAGGAGGTTGTGAGGAGGCAAACCGTAGCATAATTTATTGGTGTGCCGATTCCACCACAAGAACAGAAAGAGGTTTCGGCAAGGTTGAATCTATGGAGAAACGAAGGGAAAGGCCCATGTCCTGTTTAAGAATAAAGTAATGAAACTATGTTATTATTTAGCTTTAGAATAAATCGTGACAGTTTCATCTCCCTTTCTTTAACCGGCTTTAGTCGCCACCGTGTGTTTCTTTTCAATGTCTATCGGATAGTATGGACCATACCAAAAACTCGTTTGGTATGGGCATGTTTTTTTTATATCAAACGATCAAGGAGAAATGTAAAGGCTAGGGTTGCGGATTGTGGTCTGAGTATGCCATGAAGCTTACTGTTGTAAGTGTTTTGGGAAGTAAAATGTCCTAAGTGCTGCTTCTGACCATTATCATATGAATAAAAGAACATTGCAAAAAAATAAAGGCTCTTTCCATTGTTCAGTTGACGGATATGAAACCTCAGATGCGATATTTAAAGGCAAATTTGTAGAAATATATGAAGCACAGACAGTAGATGCTGAATAAAACTAAAAAGATAGCTGAAACAGGCTCTGACACTAAGGTTTAATAAAAAAAATGGAGAAAGAGCTTGATTACGCAAATCCGCAAACAAGAACATCTATGGATACAGAAGCAGAATGCATTGTTTGTCGTGAAAATTTTGAAAGAAACTGGACTTAGTATAAAACTTGTGAAGTCTGGTTATATGAACAAGGTGCATACTATCAGTATTTTGCTATCGTGAATTTTTTAAATTAAATAACTGATGGAATAACGATCGAAATGAAAGAAAAATTATTTCTAACAGTGTAATTTGCTTACAGAAACAAAATATATTCATTTGTACCCCCAAATAAATTTGTTTAATATAATCTATAAGAACTTAATTGAATCTAATGATGTGCATGAAAACGATATTGAGTTTGCGCGTAATCTTATTGATTATATTTTAGAAGAAAAGAAAGAAAAATCAGAAAGAGAGAAACGAGAGTGTAAAATAGAGTTAGAAAAAAATAAAGTTTGCCCTATTAGAAGAGCAGTTAGAAATTGTGAACGCGAGAAAGGATTCAGCTAACACATTTCAAAATAACGAAATCAGAGAGCCGAGATCCCCATCTGATAATTTAGGAAGTATAATCAGAAGTCTTAAATCTTCAACAACCCGATACCTGTTAAATGAGAATCATTTAATCTGTTTTTCCATTCTTTAGAAAAAGCTTTCGAAAACAAACCTGTCTAATAAATTAAAAGCCGATATTCTGTTAAATATTTTTAGGAGAAAAAGTAAATAATTTACAAGTCTATGTTAGTCAGGAAGACTTGTGCTATTACGAAAATTTAAAAGACTCGGTGTTAAATGAATTTCAACCTATCCTCCAAAAATGCCTGGGAAAATTTAAAAAAGACCATAAGTTATCGTCTGAGACTTACGTACAATTTCTTTCTAGGTTGTGTGCATCTTTTGACTATTATTGTCAATCGCGCAAGGTGACTGAACTCAAATCTCTGTGCGCGATCTTATAGTTTCCGATAAGATTTTCAAAACGATTGATCGAGAATTAGTGACTCACATCGGGGTCAAACAAGGTGAAACTGTTGAAATAATCAATAGGAATGCCGCGGGTGAAAGAAAACGAGTGGGAGGAACTAAATGTCAAAAGATTCCCAATTGACGAACGGATAAGAAAAATCCAACGTGTTCGTATCTTAAAGTAAAAGTGCAAATTTCGTTCTTTCTAAAAATGTAACCCATCCTCTTCCTAAGTGCTCTCAATTTAAACGGCTGTCCGTATGGGATAGAGCGGAGGTTATAAAACGAAATGATCTTTTCTTTCGTTGTTTTTCTACTCATAGATTAAGCGAATGCCGTTCATTGAAAAACTGCTTCTTCCCTAAACCTCATCATCAGAAGATTCATTTACAACCGTGAAAATTCTAGCAATCCCGCTTCTCATTTGAAATCGGATGCACCACAGAGAAAAAGAATCAGAGGTCTCACTCCGCAATTTGATCAGCGCTCCCACTCGCCGTCCAAGAGAACTAGCCACATCGATACCCGCCGTTTCAAACAGAACACCAAGGTCGCCGCCACGTTAGCTGTGTTGTGTTCGATGTCGATCTTAAGAACAAGTAAGTTTAATACGTGTTTCCTAACTTCCATCAAAGTCGATTTAAGCTAATCAAAAATTTGTAACATTTAGTTTCACTTTCATAAATAAAATATTGAAGTTTATTTTTTTTTGTGCAATATCCGTTGTCTAAAACTTCTCATCTTAATGGAATAATACTGTTGAAGCGGTATGCAATGTAGGAAAAATGTATGTATTCCTGTATTTTTATAGATTTATATTGCTTCTTAATAATATGACCTTCTTAATAATATGAATAAAAACAACCTTAATAACTGTCAATCCTTCTTTGACTATTGCTGTGAAAATATTTATTGTTGACTTTTATAATAATTTCCATGAGCTATAGTTCTTTTATCAGTCAAGTTAAAATTATATTGTTATGATAATATAAATACCGCAGTAATTGCAATTTATGTACTTAATAATGCATTCATAACTATATTGTAGTAATTAAGATTAAGTTTTCTAGCATCGTCAGATTATTTTGCTTTTGAGTTGTTTTGTGTTATGGAATTTTACAACATGAAAATTGTTATTCTTTGTGCTGAAAGTTAAAGTAATTTTGGGTTGTGTATTAAGTATACTTAGTTACATCCTACACAAATCTTTCTAATTTAAAAACTGTCTGTTTTTTTCCTGTTATGTTGTGAAATGCTATTAGATTTAAGAGCTGATTAAGAATCTCTGTAGTCTAGTTAATGTTACACTATTTTATTATTACAATATTATAGGGTAGATGCTCCAGTTTTGGCCACATTAAGAGAAAATTTGAAATGGAATTTTCATAGTGGATGACTGGCTAAAGCTTTTTAAGTCATACTTACACTATTCTTTAGTAAATTTTCTTGCCTTTCTGTTAATTATATAATCTTTCTCTGGAAAAATTTATATTTTGAGTTATGAATACTTAAATAATTTGTACCAGTTTTGGCCACTTGTATGCACCAGTTTCGGCCACATTAATATCATACTATATAACAGGCAACGATGAATATTAAGCAAAAATAAAGCATTTTTTGCAGTATGTATTTTATTACATTATTTTCATATTTTACAAACAATTTTTTTATTGAATTTGTAGAAACTTAAAATAAAATATACATTAGTTGATTTTAGCTGTAAGTTTGAGTTAAAGAGGCAGGAAGCAGAAAACAAACATTTAACTTGGTTGGTAATATACATGTTGTATAATACTTGCATAAAAATTTGTTTTTTTAAGGGGGGAGGGGTAAATTTTTATGCAAATACTTAAAGCATGCCTTTAGGAATTTTTTTAAAAAATGAAGTTTCATCAGTATCAGTATTGTACGCCTGTTTGGGATTATCTAAAACACTTGTTTCTTCACCTAGGAGCTCTTCGACTCCTTAAACCAAGTACTGCTTTTGTCATCTATGATATTTGCCTGTGTTTTATTAAAAATATCTTCCTTATAACTGATTCTAGGATGCTATTATATAAAAGGATTATAACACTTTCTGCCTGGCCTACCATTTTGAAACTGACATTCTATTTTACTGGCCTGGATATCTTTTGAATAGATCAAGAAGTTAGTCTTTGACAATTGAAAATACAATTCTTGCAATTCCCAAGATCTATTCTTTTAACTGATTTTTTACCTCAATTCTTTAATATTGCATGAGAATTACCATGCCCACCATAGCCAGAAAATGATGCCCTCTCCTGTAATTATGTGATGCAAGGTGGAATGAAGCATTCCATAAACTTTGCTAATCTTTACTGCAGGCTTTCCATTTTGATTGTCTTTAACTGCATTTCAAACTTTAATTGGAGAGTAGCAAAATCTTTTGATGGAAATATCACCTGACTTCTTACATTTAAATTGGAATTTTTGCCACGTAAAATCTAAACAAAACTAAATTAGTTACTTTTGTTCTATCCTGATATTCTTAAAAGTATTTTATGAGTAAAAACATAATAACAAACCATGTGGCCAAAAGTGGTACAAGTGTTGTACCCCTTTTGGCCACATGCATGGCCAAAGACGGTACAACACTTGTATTATATATTATTACAAAGTTACATCAATTTGTTTGCTGCTATAAGTATGTATATATTATAAATAAATCAGCAACTTTATATAATATCCTTTATTTCGAAATTTAAATTCCATTTTAAGAAGATATTTCTTATTAAAGTTTATTAATAATGTAGAGATTTTCCAGGTGAAAATATCATACTCTTTTGTATAAATAAAATATAGAAAGTTTTTCTGATAAGCATATTAGCTAATATTTTATTTAGAATATCAAAATTTTTTTATCTATTTTAATTATCACAACTTGACACAAGAAAGTTAATTTTATGTTAACCCTCTGAGTGTTTCACACGCATTTCTACGTTGACCTTGGACTACCCCAAAAGAGTAAAACTCACATTTCAACGTGTGATCGAAAACACCCCGAAATCGGTTTGCACTGAATTTTACGTTCATTGTAAACTGTCTCTAAAAGGTAACACATTTATTTTACAGAATTTCTTACCCCTTTCTTGGTTTGACATCTTGATTGATTATCAGGGGAGAGCACCTGTCAGCACAATGAAGACTGATAAGCATGTACTTACTGCAAATTAGGGATGTCACAGGATCCGAGACCCCACACTCCCTTATGGTGTGGGGAATTTTAATGCTATTTGCATTGAGGTTATCTTTCTGGAAGAATTGCGGTGTCGGATGTTTTTGTCTTTTTTGCATTGTGTGTGTCGAAATTTGGAATCGCATTCCGGATTAGTTCGGTTTAATGTCAGTCTGGTTTGATGCTGTATTATGGTTCAAGTGCTATTCTTTTAATACAATTTATGTGATATAAGATTTTTTTCAATGCCTCAATGTTTTAAAGATCCATCTCGAATGGTTACGAAAAATAGATATTGTGGTTTAATTAAAATAGATTTTGTTCCAATATCGCATTCAAGCATAAAAAAATTAAAAGCCTGGGGGGTTGCTAAGAACATCTGCTATTTATATATAGTTGAACAGTGTTCTTGAATCAACTCATTTTACCCGCATTCAACTAGTTTTATGATATTAATGTAATTTTCTTTCATATTAATAATCTCCATCTACTCATTTTTCTTTTATAAAAATAGAGTAAAATTAAATTTTTGTTAAAAAATAGATCAAATTTTAAGGTATATGAAAATGATGCATTATTTCTTTTGTTTTATCTTTCAGATCAAATCGAAAATTTCAGTTTTACAATCATTATTTCATTATATAGATTTGATTTTTATTAAAAAACTTAATTTTCAGGTTTAAGTGTACTTTTTTTAGACTAGAACAGATTTTAACTTCATTATTACACTATTTAGAAAAATATCTTTTAAATTCATAAAAAATACAATGAAAAATTCATTCCGAAAAGTAATTATTATTTTATTAAATAATTATTAGTCGGAAATTTATTTTAGGTCACTCTGAACTGAAAAAATAACGTACATGGAAATAAATGTTAAAAAAAGTGTAAGAAAATTTTATTCTTTACATTGTAAAATATTTTCTTTTTGTTGAAGGCAGGGGAAAATATAGTTTAGATGAAAACGTTAAGAACAATATCGACTAAATTTGATGTTTGGGTGTGTGATCTAATCCAACTTTTAATAATCTTATTATGAGACTGAATATATCTGCAGCCCAACTGTCTGAAGTTTATTTCAATAATCAATGAAAATGTTTATTTCTTGCTTAAAATAAAAGAAGACAAAAATATTTCTCAGAAAATATTATACGAATGCTGTATTTCCGCATTAGTTCCTTGAAGCACAATATTTTTTCTGATGTGTTATTAAGCATTCTTCTATAAATGATTAAATCTACATAGCGAAATTGAATTGCTTTCTGTAAATGCCATGCCAACTGCAAATTAAATTTTCATCAATGCTCAGAGAAAAGAAATCCACTAATACATGTTATAAACCTTCGACACATCCAGATCCACTAACAACACTTTGAAGACTGTTCTTCCAATAATAATAGCAGTCTCTGGCTTTGGATTATTTCAAAATATTACCGTCACATGCCAGATCATGTGTTTTATCGCAATATCTTGTATGTGTGCTGTAATTTGTAAAGTATAATTTTTTAAATTAAATTTTGATTTATATATACGTTTTTATTTTCATTCTGAACTGTAATGGATAATAATGAGACTGTTATTTATTTTCCAAGTTTTATGATATATTTGAATTAGATCTATAATTTTATTTTTTTAAAAAAAGAGTAAAGTGTCAGTTTTATGTTAGTTAAATTTCCTTTATATTTGGTATGAAAAGGTCCAAAAATATTTTTGAATACCACACCGACAACGTCCAAGACATCTATAAGTTGTGAAAAGGCATCTGAATAATTTCGAATAGGTGTTAGATTTTTCTTCTTATTCTTTGATTTTGCCATGTTTGCAAAAAATTGTCTGTAGAAAAAAAATTCAATAATTTTTTTACTTCGTAGCTAGCGCATTTTCGTAAAATTGATAGAAAAAAAGTTTGATCGTTTTTACTTTCTAGTAAACGAAGTATAAAAAGAGAAAGTATTATAATCGTCGATCGTAAATTTCAACACGAGATTTTGATTAATCTCCACGTTTTAGACCTACCTGAGTCCGAAAAACACAATTTTGGAATTTTGTTTGTGAACACGGTAACTCAAAAACGGTTAAAGCTAGAAAGACGAAATATGGTGTATGGACTTTATACAAAATTAGTATATTTCAATCAATTTTTGAATCAAGTCCGTAAACGGGAAATTTGTCTGTTAGGGTTCATATTAACACGATAACTCAAAAACATAACTAGCTAGATAGATAAAATTTGGTACACACTTTCAAAAATTAGGAATGTAAGTCCGTATTAAATTTTGGACGAAATCCGTCGAAACGTTGACTGTCTGTCGGTTTCTGTAATCGCATGCTTGTGAACACTATAATTCCCATACGCAACGACTTAGATAAATGAAATTTGATATGTGGTTTTTTAACCCTAATTGTCCAATTTTCGTTTCAATCGGGGAAAAAAACTCTAATGCCCCTGAAACTCAATATGCCATTACTTTTCGATAAAAACTTTATAAATAAAGAATTAAATTTAATTTTGAAAAATTCGCGACTGGATGCTCTAGTACCTGGACTATAGTATCAAAGTTTCAAATTTCAGGTGAATTAAATTTCCGTTTATTATAATAGAAGATAATCTCTTGCGTACTAAATAAAGGTATATGAATAAGCTATTTCTTCCAACATTTAGTGCATTGGTTTTCTAAATGTAATCTTTAGTTTGAGAATTATTAACTCGCCCTCTTAAAAAGCATATATAACAAGTTTCAGTACAAAAGGCTTGTAGTATATTGTTTTATTTAAAACATTATTCAGGGGTTAAGAAGGTTATTTATAATCCTTCATATGTATTAATTATTACTGGCTATTTTGGAATATCGATTATTATGTGACTATCTATATAATAAATGTTTATGTGCATACAAAACGGATTAAGCTAGTTAAGCTGCGTTTGTATTTGTGATCGGCTCTAAATTTTTTCCTTTTACCGAATACTAAATCAAGAAACAATATGAAAAGTTTTATAGTGCCATCAGAGATTAGTACAATATAGATAAATGGCATTGTTGTTGAACCTTAAAATTAAGGAAATAATTTTTACATTCGTAGACTAATATGCTGACGTGTAGACCGAAAATAAATTGAAGTCAAGAATATAAAAAAGACAACAAGAATATGAAGTACAGCCAATATCTAACATACAACTATTAATAAACATCAAATAAATTGAACTCACAGACATCTAAAAATATCAACTTTCATGCAACTTCAATGATGTTCATATTTTTAGAAACTCACAACATAAAAAATAAGTAATATAGCCTTCATTTTTTGGCCCAACGGTGTGGCATTTGTCTAACGGTGTTTATTTTTGTCATCTGGTGTTATGGATACGGGCAATATGCAGAAAGATGGCTTCTCGAAGACATGAAGTGTAATTTTGTCACACGACAGGTGAGATCTCCGAAAGCAGTAAAACCTAGTATGAATAGGTTCGAAGCTGAATAGGACGGATTCTTGCGGTTAGCCCGCCCCTCCACGGGGGTTACTGATTGTACACAGTTCAGAGGGTGGAAGAGACTTGATCTGCTGCGCATTTGGGAAAATCTTCTGTTGGGAGGAAGACACACTTTTAAAACAGATAAAGGTTCTGCAGCCGCTCGCTTTTCGAATCGCTTTAGAAAGAAGACCGAAACACTCAGAGGGTTAATGACTTAGAATTCTAATTATTAGTCTTGGTTAGAGACCCTGTTAACTGAATATGTTATTCATAATATTGCATGATAATTGAATAGTGTTTTTTATATAAAGAAATTTATGTAATAGAAAATGGAATTCTAGTGGAATTTTATTTGTCCTTTCAGGCAGTTCGAGATTTTTGCAGCTGCAGATTCTACAGGATAGCGAAGTTGGACAGGAGTTTTAAGTCCTGGTAGGAGCCACTCTAGGCAAGAAGGGACATTCTATTATATCCCCCTCCAGCTATTGATTGGGGCTGCAGTGGCCTAGTGGCAAGGCCTCGACCTCGGGACCGGAGGGTCGTAGGCTCGAAACCTGATTCCACCGAAGATCCGCTGTGTATGGGGCCTGCTGTACGCTAAATCATACGCAGTGTCCAAACTCCCTCCCGCCGGTGCCGCGCCGAAGTTTTGAGAGGGGGTGCCAGCTCAGGTGTCGTCCTCATCATCTGACCGCGGTTCAAAATTACGAGGTCATCCCTAAATATCCCTCGTGTTGCTTTAAAACGGGATGTTGATATAACCTAACCTAATCAAGCTGTTAAGTTTTTTTAAAAATTGCACTCCCTTTTATTGAATATTTTTATACTATATATAACAAATAAATCTGGTTTCTAAGCAGTGTTTGTTAGAAGTGTTATTTATTAACAATCTTGTGTACTTTATTATGCTTGTTCAATAAAATTGTGACATTATATTTTAGGGTTTTTTTGCATTTATTTGTATTATAACATCTTGTTACAAAAATCAACGAATGTATTTAATTTGTTTTCTGGGTTGAAAAAATTAATGTGTATTGTTGAAAAAATCATTTGTTGAAATTTTAATATATTCTAAAAGAAATGGTATAATATTAACTTAATCAAAAAATTTTATATCCTGCAGAGTTTTCTTTATGAAAATAACAACCTATTAGTTTTTAAATCTTGGAACAAGAATGAATGTGTATTTATTAAAAAATAATTTATTTTTGAATTTTTAAAATATTCTGAAAACTATTCTAATATTCTATTAATTAAAACAACAAATTTAGTTTCCTGCAGAGTTTAAGGAAACCACAAGTGAATTTTATTTATGGAAATTACATTTTATCAATATTTGTATCTTGATAAATGAATGTGAATTTCTTAAAAAATAATTTTTCGTTAAAGTTTTAACATGTTCCATAAGAGATGGTATAATATTAGCTAAATTAATAAAAATTAATTTCCTGTTGGTTTAAAAACATTTTATGATCTGAAAGAACTTTTCTTGAAAAAGAATAAATGAAATTAATAATATGAAAAATAGTTTATGTTCTTAAATTATTTATCCACTGGTTATAAGTGATTGCTACCCTTCAAATAGGCAATTCAACTTTTTTTTAATGTTTTGAATGATGTTTAATATTTACCTTTAATTTCTGTATTAAAGAAAAGGCTAATTTAATGAGGAAAAAACGTTTTATGATTAGAATAATTATATAAACAATAATAAATGGCATTATTATTAAAACAATGTCAAATTAACAATATATATAAAAAATAAGCTATTCTTAAATTTAATAATCGTTGAAAAAAGAGATAAATAGCCAATAAATGCCTATTTATTGTTTACATCGTTGCCATGACGAAAGAGAATGGTTTTGTTTCCAGTCGCGTCGCAGTGACGTCATGCTGACGTATTCTTGTTAGTTCCCTAGTCGACCACAGATGGCGTACTGTCTATGTGAGGTGTAATGTTAAAGAAGTTGAAATTAGGGTCTATGGGAGTGAGACCTCTGATTCTTTTTCCCTGTGGGATGCACTTGCTTTCGTTCCAAAGCGGAACGAAGAAACTTCGGAAGTGATTTTGCAATCCCAATTCGTAGCGACTGGCCTTGAGAAAAACAAACAAAAAAAACGTGCTTCTGAGTACTATTCGCGCACTCATTAAAAATAAATACTCAGAATGGATCAAAGTTAGAAGTCTCCTGGATGCCGGATCCCAATCTTGCTTATGTACTAAGGCGTGCGCGGAAAGATTGCAATTAAAAATGGAAAAATAAATACTATGGTTTCGTGTGTTAATGTGGCAACTATGGTGGTGAACAATTGTGTTAGAACTTCAGTAGCAAATTAGGATAAAAGTTTCGAGAGAAAGTTATTGATGTTAGTTGTTAACAAAATTACCAATCTCAATTTCCAATAAAGTATTTAATGTGGGTGCTGATGTTTCAGAGATTGTATTATTAGCTGATAATACAAGGTGTGACCCATAAGTAGGATGAATCACCCCTCAAATCGGAAATGGGAACAACCGGATTATCAGTGACACCTTCGTCGTGTTCCCTAATATTCAGTTAACAGTACTACGTGGTTTCATGCGTCTGTGAGTCTTGATAAATTCAGTATCGACTGTTGTATGTGCAGTGGTTTTGTGGAGTGTCATGAAGCAGAGAATCAATTTGAAATTCTTGTACATATTGGGTAAATTGAAATAACAGGGCGAAAGTCATGCAATGCTGAAGAAGATGTATGGGGATGAGACAGTGACCCTGTGTACGCGTGGTTTAAATGTTTAGTGATGTGCGTGAAAACGTCAAAGACGAGCATCGGAGTGGACGGCCCATCACTAGCAGAACAGGGAAATTATACTCTGACAATGGCAAAAATTTTGTTGGTGCAAATCAGGAAATTAAAAGACTTTTGAAAATAGTAAAAGAGCAAGATGAAGAGCTTTCATGTTGTTTTTGTGCGCTGAAAGAATTGAAGGGAATTTCTTTCCGCCGAGAGCGGTTTTCTTTGGTGGCTTATGGGAAGTTACCATAAAATTTGTCAAATACCATCTTAAGAGAGTCGCGAGTAGGTCATATCTATTAAACGGGGAGTTTTTGATGGTATGCATCAAACTGAGGGAATTTTAAATTACAGACCTCTGTGGCCTTTATCGATCATTGCGGATGATTCAACCGAGCCGATTCATTTTTTTAATAGGCAGGTCAATAAACCCTATTATTGAACCCAACCTAACTGATTTTAAGGAGAGTGCCCTCAAGAGATGGCAAAGAGTGATTAAGTTGGTTCAGCTCATTTGGACTAAGTGGCATCGAGTAAGTTTCGTAAATGAGTTGCAACAATGTTAAAAAGTGGCAATTTCGAAAGAATAATGTAAAGATCGTTGTCCTCATCGAAGACAATATGCCTATCTTTAAATGGCCTTTGGGCAGAATTATAAAAATATATAGCGGTAGTGATAATCTAATTAGGGTCGTGATATTGAAAACCCAAAATCGCGAGTACAAACGAGCCATCTCATGAGTGCGTCTTTTATTTATGCCAATTTGAATTTCATTTAATTATTTTATTGTATTTCCTTCGGCACTTTTACTAGATGTGAAACATTTAGTTCTGTAACTATCTAATAATTTAAGTTCCCATTATATGATATTTTCTTTGATATAGTAAAATTTTGCGGTGAGCTACTAGATATTTATACTTAGTAATACTTTACTGAATGTATAGTGCTTTTATTGTAAAGTCGTGTAAAAAAACGAACGATTCAGCATTTTTCTGTCGTCGTTCATCGTATATTTAAACAAATAACACCATTTTACAGTAAACCACGTGTACTAAAATATTTTGTTGATAAAAGTTTATAAGGTGTCATCTACATACTTAAAATTGCACTAACTTCAAAACTTTCAATGGCAATACCCATTTTTGATGAGAAAAATAAATTTCTCCCCACAAAATACAACAAGATATCAATTTTCGTTAATATAACATTAATAACTCGGAAAATATTCGGCATTTTGTGTACTCGATACAAAAGGGACCGTCTTCATATGTAGATAGTGAAGCTTGTTTCTTACGCTTAAATGTCGGTGGAAGAATTTTAACTAATTTCGCACTTTAAACGCCATCTGAAAAGTTAAGATGAACTTTTTACAGTAGATTAATACTAGATGCGTTACAAAATTCTGCAAAAATAAAATGTTTTTTTTTTAAAAAAATATGATTTTGAACAACGAAACTTATGATATCAAGAGCAGTAGACCTTTCGTCTGAATCAAATTTGAGCTGAAAGCTTTAAAATTTTAACAATGCATAAGTATTCACGTTTGTGTAGGTGGAGTTTATTCCTAAACTCCACCTATTTACGTCCCGTTTTGATGACTGGAAGTAATTTACTAAAAGAGATGATTTGTTGCTTTAATGAAATCTTAGTATTAATATTAAAATTACTAACTTCTTGATTTCTTCTGACTTTTTCTTTTTCTGCTTTGTTTTCTTGGTTTTCTATGTCAGTCGCATTCGTATTATCTAAATATCTTATCTTAATTGACTTAAACCACAACACTTAAGTTTATAAAAATGTGAATATATTAAAGGCAAACCAGCTTTCGAACATGAATTATTTTTAACTCAATGCTTTATAATTTTTTACTAGTATTATATACTCGGAAGTAACATATTTGCGTACTTCAAAAGCGAAGTGGAGCTCACATAGATTATTAAATGTTTTTACGTACAAAAAAAGCTATTTTGAAGCTATCTTCATTACTCCTCATACGTTATTATCTCATACGTTATGATTGAAGATAGAAAGAATTTTTCAATTAGTCGAATTATCTCCTACTTTAATATTGAAAATTTTTTATAGCTTCAATTGTTTAAAGATATGAGCTGAAAAGCGAATTTTTCTTATTTCTCCGGACAAAAGGAATCTACCTTCCGGGTTGCCGACGGAGATATCTTTTTTTTCATCTCGGCGTAAATAGAAATGACAAAATAGAGGTATTTTTAAAGAAAAAACTCATATAGAATAAAAATTATCTGAAAAGTAATATTATAAATATCCGATATGTATTACATTACTAAATGAAAGAAGCACACTACATTTTTGAAATATATGGATGCCTCCCAAGTGCTTCGTTTCACAGAGAAAGTAGAAAAATTAATTAACTTCAAAACTAATTTTTCGAATGTTAGAAATTTTTCATTTATTCAATTTTCGAATGGGCGTATTAAATAGCCTTCTGCATCGATGACTGTTAAAATTTGGGATTGTTTCTATACAAAAAATTTTAAGAATGAAATTTGTGTGTTAAAAATTATTTTAAAATCAAAAGTATAGGTGCCGAATGTGTATAATACTTCATACTATTACAATGAAAAATTTCTAGGTCAATAACTGAAAAAAGTTCTCACGATATCAATAAAAATTCCAAATTTTACTTTAGCATTAGAAATTAAAATTATTATTTTATAATTTCGAAACGAATAGAGCTATAATGATGAAATTTGGTATCCGAGCATAGCTTTTGATTCAGTTTTGAAATCTATTGGAAAAAATGTGTGTTGAAATTGGAAATTTTAAAGTTAGTGCAATTATAAATAAATAGACGACTCTTATGAATTATTTAGATATGGAATCGTTCAGTAGACGTTAATTCCTGAAAATTGGTACCATTCGTTTTAATCTACGATGAACGATGGCAAAATAAAGCCGGATGGTTCGTTTTTTTCCAATATCTTAATATATAAAATTCAATGTATGTCTGTTTGAACCTTATACAATTCGACACCTCATGACGGATTAGAACGAAATTTGGTACAATGTTCCTTAGCACCTAGAAGGATTAACTACGCAATTAAAAAGTTTCTAACTCCATCTGAAGGGGGATTAAGAGGTTTGTCGTTTTTCTACCATAAATTTGGAACATATCATCGCTCAGAAGCTATTTTTTCACCCTCTTAAAATTAAAAAAATTAGCTTTTCAGTGACACCTGTTCTTTTTCTGTATGACTTTTTTCCTCATTTTTAATCAATGTTGAAAATTAATTTAAACACAATTTGTAAGAATGCTTTATTTATTCCAATATCTTTTAAAATGCAAAAGAACGTGATTGATTAATAAGTTACATAGTTTTATATTTCTCTGTTTAATCACGCTTACTCTTAAAGTTAAATTGATTTTCTGTGAATATTTCAATCATTGTTTTTGTGATCAAGTGGTTTTAGCTCCTTAGATTTTTTACCAATGTTAAGGTTAAGTTGCTTTCTGAGTATATTTGGTTTTATGATCGTGCGATTTTAGCTCCTTAGATTTAGAAAGGTTTACTCAAAAATTAAAATTCGGCAGAATTGTTTTTGAATCCGCGTTGTCATCATCACATTGCATTATCATTTACTTGCACGTTATCTGAATTTCTTGAAATAAGAATTCTGATTTCTGAAGAGTTGATATTAAAATGTCTACGTGTGTTAATACATCATACATACTACATGTGTGAAATTAAGTAAGGTTATTTCTTCCTTACAAGATGCCTTCTAAGAAACGGACTTCTCGGATCAATCACTCCATCAGGGAAAAAATTGCGATTGCTACGGTTGACTGAAATCTCTTTACATACTCAACAGCGTTTTCAGCAAAAACGCATTAGTCAAGCAAACTTTCGGGCATCTGATGAACCTTTACAAACTCAACAGCGACTACAGCACCAACGAATTAGACAAAACAACTGACGAGTATCTGAAGAACTTGCACAGACTCAACAGCGTCTTCAGCAAAAACGCATTAAGCAAGAAAACTTACGGGCATCTGAAGGATCAATACAAACTCAACAGCGTCTACAGCAACAGCGCATTAGGCAAGAAATCTTAAGAAAATCTGAGTTAACTGATTATCGAGAGCAGCGATTGTGTGTTGATCGATGAGAACATGTAAATAGAAGACAAACAAGCATGCTGCAGGGTCTCCATCTGGAGGCATTTAGGTATGATCGATCTAAAGACTATTGGATCCACCCCAAAGCAGCAATTTTTAAAATGAACGCAATATAAAAGTATTGTCGAGCTAAAAAATTCAAGTGTGAAACGCTAGGAATTTGTTGCTCTAACGGGAAAGGAAAACTATCCTCTCTTGATAAACCACCAGAAACATCGTTTTTGGCGTACTTACTTACTTTGGCAGCTTACTTTAAGCTCTGCCAAGATGGCACATTCACAAAAACATTATTGTACGCAGAGATTCCTAAATATTACACTTGGAATAAGTCTAAAAATCATTTTGTAGAAGAAAACGAAGTACCGTCTTTCCAGGACATCCCGATGTATTTGAATCTGATGCATTAGGACGTGTATACAGGGTTCACCCAAATAACGCTGAGTGTTTTTAGTCTCCGTCTGTTACTCCATACCATCAGGGGACCCACTTCTTTCAAAGATTTAAAAACTCCTGAAGGGCAGGTGTGTGAAACATACAGAGAACCATGTCTAAAACTCTGTTTACTAGAAGAGATTCAGCATTGGGATTCGACCTTACAAGAGGCATCTGTCACACGATTCTCCCCTCAATTACTTTATTTATTTGCCCTCATTGTTACAACCTGCACACTTCAAATCCCTCAAGCCTTTGGCAAAAATACAAAGATAGATTTAGTGAAGATATTTAGCATCAAAAGCAGAGGGAGAATCCAGACATAGATTTAAATTACGCACCTCAGATTTACAACAAAACTCTCATACTGCTTGAAGATAAGTGCCTATCAATTTGTGGGAAAACGCTGCTTAAGCTTGGATTTTCCGTCCCAATAAGACAAGCGCATTGTAATATAGATAGAGATTTGCTACGAGAAACTAACTACAATATCAATATTTTACAACATATGGTGGAAACAAATAAACCTCGACTAGCGGAAATTCTTCGAACGTTTTATGAAGCAGGGTTGAATTTAATTGCTGAATTGAACAGTGGCATTCTCTTCCTTGACGCCCCTAGTGGAACTGGAAAGAACTTTTTTATTAAATTTTATCCTTGCTGAAATTCGATCTAAACGTCATATAACTCTTGCCGTTGCTTCATCAGAAATAGCTTCCACACTTTTGGATGGTGGTTGGACAGATCATTCAGCGTCCCAGTTACCACTAAACTTAGCTCAACCGAGAACCTTATATGCAATATAAGCAAAACCTATGGTAAGGCGGCCGTCCTACGAACTTGCAAATTTATGTTTGGTATGAGTGCACAATGTCAAGCAAAAAGGCTTTTGAAGCTCTTGATCGCATTATGCGTGATCTCCGAAATGAAAATAGAATTATGGGATGAGTTGTTATCTTACTATCAGGAGACTTTCGTCAAACTCTACCTGTCATTACAAGGTTAGCGCCAGGGGACAAAATAAATACATGCCTCAAAGCCTCAGAACTTGGAACTCAGGTAATACGTCCAAAGGAAGACTTTAACCACTAACATGCGAGTGCGCGTACTCGGTGATATCCCTTCTGAAATTTTCGCGAAACAACTCCTTAGCCTGGGTGAGGGGAAACTTCCTACAAATTTTGCATCAGATTTAATTTCTATTCCAACTGATTTTTGTGCGCCATTTCCATCTTTAAAAGAATTAATGCGGCACGTCTTTCCAGACATTTGAAACAAATATAAGGATCTTCATTGGCTTTGTGAACGCGCAATTTTATCTCCTAAGAATGAAAATGTGAATAAAATAAATGAGATTATTCTTAAAAAGTTACCAGGAAATTCTATTAAATATAAATCTGTTCACTCTGTGATGGATAAAGAGCAGGCTGTATACTATCCAACAGAATTTTTGAATTCTTTGAATCCACCTGGAACGCCACCACACTTGTTAAATCTAAAAGTTGGTTCGTCCATCATCTTACTTAGGAATTTAGATCCACCCAAATTATGCAATGGGACAAGACTTTGTGTCAGCAAGCTTATGGCCAAAGCAATTCAAACAACTATTCTTATAGTCAATAAATAAAGGAGAGAGCGCTTTCAGTCCCAGAATTCCTCTTATCCGAAGTGATATACAGTTTGTATTTAAATGTCCTCAATTTCTAGCTAGTCTTGCTTTCGCAATAACCATAAACAAAGCTCAAAGTCAATATCTTAAAGTTGAAGGTATCAACCTAGAAATCCTATGTTTCTCCCACGGCCAATTATATGTTGAATGTTCTAGAGTGGGAACTCTAAGGAATGTTTACATATATGCTCCAAACGGCGAGACAAAAAATGTTGTTTATCCGAAAGCTCTAGAATAGTTATGCACAAGGCTCTTATTTATTTTTAAAATTCATTTGCATTTGTAAAGAAATCTTTGCACATTCAATCGTAGTGTTCGACTTAAAAAAGAATAAATGATTATTTTAATTTTTACAATCAGTGATCATCTGATATTTTTGTGTAATTTAACCCAACATCAAATGCCTTTCTAAACTTTATAGTTAGCAATACATTTGATTAGCTGTTGTACCCACTTTTCCGCACACCTTTATCAATTTTGTATGCATACAAGAAAAAGCGAAAACATACATTCTATTTTGGCTTACACATATACTTTCCTGTTCTTATATTCAACCCTTAAGAGTATTTTACGGTTTAAGAGAAACAAGTAAATGCGGGCAGGGCCGCGGGTAAGACGGCAAGTTGTATAATATTTTATGCTATGTTATTTATGTATTGATACAGTTGACTTTGAACTAGTGTATAGTGCCTTGCAGTCATGGTTTTAAATATTGAAGTATTCTTGCTTTTTCGTGTGTGAGTTTTGCCTGTACCACCTTGAACTTTATTTAATTGTATAATTTTTTTGTATTTTCTTATAAAGGTTGTGTTTATTTGTGGTATATAATGTTGAATGTCTGTAACAAGTCCACGGGGGGGGGGGAGAATGTTTACGCCCCTCCGCTTCTTCTACTCTAAATTCAATGGCAGATGGCGCTGCTGTTCCTGTTTACTTGTAATATTCTCAGTTCATTAAAGACCAGTACGGTCCATGACGCTCGTGTGTGGTGTTTCTGAGCTATGTTTTTTCGGTTTGTAAAAATACTCATCGATCTGTCAGACAAATCTTTCTGCCCCGACATCAAACAAATATTTATTTATTTCAAATAATTATTTATAAGTTTTTGTGTAATATTTTGAAGCTAATTAAAGAGATTTTGTTTGTCCCCCCCCCCCCCCCGTCTGAGATGACTCGGTCCCCTGTCGGAAAATTTCTGCAGCCACCTCTGAATACAAGAATTTCGTGAATTTAATTATAAAACATAAAAAGAAATCAAGTATAAAAATATAAAAACACTAATAGAGGAACTGCAAAAAGAGTTTGATATAGTTTATGTTGGAAAAGTGACAAGTAGTTTTGCCATTATTTTTAAATATTACTACAGTATAGTTTTTAATAAACATATTCATTATAATGAGGTTTATATCGAATCAAATTTAACTGATATAAAAATAGGCAACAGAGTTAAAGCATAACATGAAAAAATTAATCTCCATTGTGATAACATAGACTATTCAAAAATTTTCTTACTCCGAAATTCCATAAAGATAAAATAAAATTTAAAAGTGTCACAAATGAGTGTAATAATATTTAACCAAGTCAGGTAAAATATTGCAAAAATATATGCAGGAGGATATTGAACAATTTAAAAAACAAAATAATACAGCAGAATTATTAATATCTAGCCGCCTTCGGCGAGCAGCGTATTCGCCGGTAATATGATTTGAATTGAATCTCGCATCATTTTATCTTCATGGTTCTCTTAACAACGTAATTTTAAACTTCAGATTGCAATAGATATTTAACCCATGTTCTATTAGTGACTTTGGACTTATTCTGTTCATTGTCTACATAAATGTCTCTATCCGAGTCAAATAACTGACCATGTCATGTAACTTCTAATTCCACGTTGTTGGCAATATATTCACTTTCTTATTCCTCTTGTAAAATATGGATTTGAGTTCAACACTAAAATGTCATAGCACATTTTATGACCATTGGCATGTTAGCTGTATTAAAACATGCCGAAAAAAAATGAAAATATAGTAACCATAATCATGCAGCTTGCTGGATATATTTCTTATTATAAGCGAAGCAATATCTCGGATATCTTGGTTTATAGATTTCACAAATATTTTGATGAAATAAAATAAGAAAGCAAAATGTATTAGGATATTATCTTATATTAAAATAATGAAAGAAAAATACGCAATTAAATATTTATTTAAACAATTAAAATGATTTGAGTTGCGTTGCAACAATGAAAAGTATTGTAAATTAAGCCAAAAAAGTTTTTAAAATTTATTAAAATTTGAGGAAACATTGTACGACAACTGAATTGACATAATTGGAAAGGCAATTTTTTGCACTTTTAATATGGAGTAAAAATGATTTTCGTTTTAAATATTTTTTGAAGTTATTAAGGAAGACGCCAAAATTTTGCTTAATTTTTAATTAATTAAAATTCCAAAAAAGTTCTTCGAGTGCTCCACACGCACTCTCTCTCTCTCACACACACACACACACGCAGATACATTCTCTTTATTATTAGTAGAGACAGCTTATAGATTATAAATAACACTAAAGATGTAAATATTTTTTCAGTTTATTGTCATGACCTTAATGACATTTTTAACAGTATTGATATAGAAGATATGGTTATTATTAAGATTTTAATAAAATTTGGTGAGTATTTTAGTTTAAATCAGGTGATACATACTAACAAATTTAAAACATTTATTTCGTATTGAAAGAAAACTATATTTGTCTTAATAACAAATGACACCATCAGATTAAAGGTTCACCTCAAGGAGGACCTACTAGTAATAGCTTGGTTCATATATATTTCCATTAATTTGGAAAAGAAAAAATTAACAAAAACTCATATATTATGTATAAATATATAGATGACTTAATAGATATTATTAAAGAATTAGACATAAAACCATAGAATAATTTCCATCCTGCATATTTGAAATTGCTGAGAACTAATAGCAACATTTTAATTACAAAGTTTCTTGATCTTGAGATTAAATTAATAAATAATAAAATAAATTCAAATTTTTATCACAAAAATTCTTTTGAGTTTCATATTAACAGATTATCCTTCTCAGAAAGTAATTTAAGATGTTCAGTATTAAAAAATGGTTTTCTAAATTATATACATAAAACAATAAGTTTTTCTCTGATTTCAAATATAAGATAATAATAAATAAGTAAGTATGCAAATATTTTCTTGGCTGGAGATCCAAAGCCGGCCTCACAGATGCGGGACCGAATTGGAAACAATTTCGGATAAATACGTTATATTTAAGTTTTAAGAAATACATAATGAATAAATAAACAATATGAAATTTTAATAAATGAATTAATAATATTTATTAATTTAAATTTTAATAATTTTAAAAAATAATTTTATTAAATTTATTTCGTTAAAACTTAAAAATTAATTTTAACAAATTCAAAAAGTGAGAAATTTTGTATTGCTTTTTTGATAGGATACATTTTAGAACAGTTAAGTTACTCGAGTGAATTAAGGGCCTTAAAAAGTTATTTATTTACGATCACTAAGGACACAATGTATGAAATTATTTAACTAATGAAAACAATTCATATATATATATATATACACATACAGGGTGTCCACTAAAGTCCTTCTACCCCACATTAACTTTAGAACGGCTACAACTATTGCCACAAACTTGGTGTCTAGGTATAGTAAAGTGAACATACGCTATACGGTGAAATCGGTTACAGCGCAACCTGGTGGCAAAAAACGGAGTTATTGTTCCTATCTTGAAAACGGTACAATATACGGGAAAAACGTTAATTACAAAATTGTAGAGCGTCTTCGATTTAGTACGAAAAGACACCTTGTGCGCAATAATGTTGAGAACAAAACGTGTAGAACGCGCATTTGTCTGGTCGCGATTTCCAACACTCTTACGCCAGAAAAGCGTTAGAAAGGAAACAGGAACAATTAGTTATCAACAGATACTTTTATTTTCGGTGTTCGAAATGCTCTCCGTCAGCTACAATACACATCTGGAATCTTTTTTTGGATTTCTTGCTGCACATTTTGTAGCATATCAAGTGACACGCTGGCACAAGCATCAGTAATGCGTCGTTTAAGGTCCTGCAATGTTGGCGGAGGGGTCGCATACACCTGCTGTTTGAGTTATTCCCACATGAAAAAGTATAATGGGGACATTTTTTGTCCGAATAATAAAATTTTCATCTTTTGTGCATGTCTTGTGACGTCACAATTTCGGAAGATGCGAACAAACAAATCTGCATTTTAAGCGTTCTGTTCTTCGTATTAATTTGCGCAAGGTGCCTTTCTGTACTAAATGGATAACGCTCTACAACTTTGTAATTGACATTTCTCCCCTATTTTTCACCGTTTTTGAAATAGTAACGCTAACTCCGTTGTTTGCAGCCAGGTGACGCTGTGATCGATTTCACCGTGTAGTGTATGGTCACTTAACTATACCTAGACACCAAGTTTGTGGCAATAGTTGTCGCTGTTTTCAAGCTAATGTGGGGTAGAAGGACTTTAGTGTACACCCTGTATATAATTACAATTTTAATCTTGGAAATAAGGTAATAATAAATAAATAAGAATGAGCAAATAAAAAAATCAAGTCCAATACGATATTTTAACATTATGTCAAAAGCAAAATCAAAGAATAACCAGTGAAATAACTCTAATCACCGAAGAATTTGAATTAAAATCTTTCGAATTAGCCAAATTCCACTTCAATAATAACGGCAGCATATATTGCATTTGAATATTAAAATTAGGAACCCATATTTTTAATAAAGAAAAAGGAATAAAAAGTTCCCAAACTTTTTCAAGGAATAGACTGTTGTTCATGTCAGCGATTTAAGACTCTGACAGTTCATAAAATTCCTGAAACGATTTACGATTTGAATAATGCACTTCTGACATGTAAAAAGTATACATATTTTAAGAGATAAATATGCAGAATTTCCAGAACCAAGATGTTTCATTGCTAAATGTATGTGTGTAGGTCACTAAAATTTATAGCTAGTCTAATTTCTTTTCTGAATTAAAAAATCGCTAGTAAAAGAATATTTTTATAATGAAGTTAAGGCGAGAATAAATAACTCTTTCAGATTAAGTATAACGGAGAAAAATTTAAAATCTTTTGCTTTTAAGTGTTATTCAATTGGCTGTAATAAATGTTAGTAACCGCATAATTAAAACGCATTTTCACTTCGAAAAACTTTAAAGAAACTCCTTCACACTGAATTAATATTTGTTCTCCTAATGTATAACAAATAACATTCTAATTTGTTTTATATCAAATTAATAAAAATTTTATCAAAAATTCGTAATATTTATTATGATTAATTAAATTGATTAAAAAATTGTTCTTTTCTCTCGAGGTTCAAAGAATTTATATTTTGATTACATTAATTCCAGGAGAATTTAAATAATTATTTATTCCTCTCCTACCACGTAAAACAATTTTAGAATAATTTATAAATGTTTTCTTAGATTTAAAAATAAAAACGATATGAATATAAGCCAACGGTAAACATCCAAATTAAACTATTTTATTTTCTGCTAAATGCGTCTTCAACAGGAAAATTCCTTACGAGCGTAATCTAAAAAAAGCTAAAATCTTAGAGAAATCATAATGTTTTCTGGGAACAGTGCTAGCGTAAAGTTAAAAACACTGTCCTTTACCCCTAACATTATGAAAGACCAAGAATTCGAATGAAATACCAAATATTAGAAATAATTTTACGAACATAAGAAGGAGGAATGCAGTCAACGGGCGAGGTGACAAAGGAATGAATTGAAAGCGTCATGTAGGATCCAGATGTTTACGAAATATCAAGTTACTTTCTTTTGCTTCAAACTTCTAAGTTTGGGAGAGTTTCGATAAAGATTAAGATACCGATGGAAACAAAGATGAAAGCGATCTACATTGAGAAAACGATAAAGATTAAGGATTTGGTGATAAAAAAGGAAAATGATAACAAAAGGGTGTATTTAAAATTAAGGAGAAAACAGTAAGTGTTAAATAATATTTGAATTTGAATTCCATTAATAAACGACTGAAAGATGCGTTTTCGAGGTAATCACATTAGACCTGTCTGGATTGAGAGACCCTCCGACAGTATTAATACTGCGCCATTATAGCTCCAATATGCAATCCTTTACTTACATCTTCATATCAATAATTAAAGGTTCGTAGAAAGAGGTAGGAATGTTATTACTATTAAGGTTATTTGTAAGGCGCTGAATTTGTTTCTTGCTTGAATTTTTATCGTTGCATTTTTTGTTAATTCTTATGAGTTGATTAATGATAGTGTTTTTTTTAAAATTTTCGAAGATATATTCGAGTTCCAAAAAATATATCTATTGACATTGAATTTAAACTCGTTTCTTTTATCATAAATATCTATTTTTAAAGTATTTTGGCAATCAATAATTAAGTCCAGAAAAATTACTGGTTCTTGAGCTATTGGTTTGGATTAATTTAAGTTCGTTTGGATACAGATTATTATTAGTTGTATTGAAACCTTCATGGTTAAAAATACTAAGGTCATCAATGAACCTAAAGACTGAATTCGAATTAATAGCGATATTCCGTTCGAAAAAGTGTAGAAATAAATTGCCAAGTAGAGATGAATAACTGGTCCCTTGTGGAATGCCTTTAATTTGCTGAAAGATATTTTCCCCGTTTAAAATAAAGTTATTGTAAATACAGTAATTTGTAAGATCTTTTCATAATGTTATTGCGATGTTAAGTAAGTTTTTTAAGTCGTAGAAATAATTTATTAAGACTTCTTGTAATTTATCTAATCGGACACTTTTGAAGAGGTCTTGAAAATCATACGTTTCTATTGTATCTATTTATTATTTTTAAGGAATTCGATAACTTTATTATTGTTTTTAATTATCGAGGAAAACGTTTCGTCTTCAATAAACTTGAGGATTATTTATGTTGAGATATTTCGAGAAGATTATTCCAAGTTTATTCATATAGGTGCTCGTACCGCAAGTAATGTATCTAAATTTAAAAGGCTGTTTATAGAACTTAGGATAGATGACAATATACGGAAGGTTATTATTTTCATTGTGGCATCCAATTTTTTTGTTGAAGGTTGAGATTTTCTCTCAATAGTGATGATATTAGATTTACACTGTTTATAGAGATTCGATGCTTTCCTTTATATTTCGTAATTCGTAGGTTTCATTTCATTTCTTGAATTGATTTGTCTGTAATTGCTTTTTATGAAGTGTTTAAAGTTGAAATACATATTCCATTTCTATTCAGTGAAAAACTGCACAGGTGTGTCAAATTTATGAGCAACTTTAAGGCAAAAATTGTCTAGGCCATTAAGAAAACTTTTTAGAATGTGTTTTAACGAAATTTTGAAAACAGAACAAAATTTGGTACCTTTATTCATTATTGACCTTAATTCTTCGTTATTTATGATATTAAGGTTGCCAGCAAGGATGTGTTTTTGAAAAGGATCCACATAATTTTTATATTTTTCTTTATGGCAATGACATGGAACATTAATTCTATTCGTTCCTATATTTTTACAGAACTAATTAAAATTAAACGCCATTCTTCCAAATGTTGTGTCATATTTAAGGCATTTGTTTATTTCCATATTTTTTATTGGGAAGAATTTAAGTTAGAATTTTCTTTAAGTGTAGAGTTTAATTTAAATTTATCGAATATTGGATTTTTGAAGTTAATGGTCATATATAAAATGGTTTTCTTTCTTATGCAACTTTGCAATCTTTGCTTTAAAAATATCGTTAAGAAGAAGAAAGTGTTGATTATATATATATAGCGGCTCTGTAGCGGCTCTCCCCCCCCCCTTCCCTTCCTTATCACTTCTCAGATAACGAATTTTCAAGATAAGGAATTCAGATAAGGAATTAATTATTTTTTCGGACTTTGAAAAATTTCGAGTGGTCTTAGGGACTTAGAAGTTTCAACATCCTTTTGCTAAAAATCTCTCACACAGACTTCCATCAATTATAACTTATCGATAATTAAAATAAAGCAATTAATAATAAAATAAACACAATAATTTGATACTTATAAATTAGATATAACATTTTTCACAAGATTAAGCCCAAGCCACCAACCACTTCTTGAAAAGGAATTAATTATTTTTTCTATCTTTCTTTCGAACTTTGAAAATTTTTCGAGTGTCTTTTAGGGACTTAGATTTTTCCACATCCTTTTACAATTAATCTCTCTCATAGATTTGTGTCAATCATTACTTATCGTTAATTAAAATAAAGCAATTAAAACTTAAAAATTAAAATAAAGCATTTGAGCAAAGGAATTTAAAATTAAACAATTTTCAATCGTTACTTAGCATTAATTAAAATAAAGCATTTAAACATGAGAATTGAAGACTTTAAAATTAATTAAAAAGATCAAGCCCAAACCACCCGATGCATCTTAAGGACACATCGCCTCAATCCAGTTTTCTCATGTTATGATTAAACAATTTTCAATCATTACTTAACAATAATCAAAATAAAGCATTTAAACATATTTCTTTCGGAATTTGAAAAATTTTGAATTGAGACTTAGAATTTTCTCGGATGTGTGAAAAAAAAATTCTCGAATTGATCTTACAATCTCATTTTATTTTCATTTTCATTTTATATCGACGTGTAAATTTTTAATTTGTTTTCAGGAAAATTTCAAAATCGTACTCATTTTTTTCTCTTCTTAAATATAAAAAGCTTACTTAGACGGTAATTCTCATAAAATCTTTTTCTTAATTAAATCAGTTTTATAAGAATAATTCTTCTAATGAACCAGCATCGACATATTTTTCTTTCATAATTCAAGTTAACTTTTTCAGTTTTTTGAGCTTATATTTTTCCCATTAAGAAACACGATTATCGAATATTCTACCAATGAAATACAAGAGCACTAAAAATCTCTTCGGTTTGAATAAGTTAGCGAAATGAAACCTATAAATCCGTTTTTAACTGTTTCGAGAATAACAAAACGTTAAACTCTTTATAAGTTCGGTGGAAAGTTCGAATTATTTTCTTAAACTTGAAAGTGTTGGCATTATTCTTACAAACTTATGTCTTTCCACGTTTTAATTCCTTTAACATAGATCAAATAAATTTAACTTCAATAACTGTAACAATTCAACTTCGCTCTTCGTTTTGAACTTATTTTTCCCATTAACAAAAATGATTTTAGAATATTCTATCAATAAAATACAAGAGCACTAAAATTCTCTTACGTTTCAATAAGTTAACGAAATAAAACTTAGAAATCCGTTTTTAACTGTTTCGAGAATAACAAAACGTCAAACATTTTTAAAGTTCAAATTATTTTCGGAAACTTGAAAGTGCTGGTATTATTCTTAAAAACTCCCTTTCTTCCACATTTTAATTCCTTAAAGATAGAACAAATAAATTTAGCTTCAATAACAACAACCATTGAAGTTCACTTTTTCTTTTGTTGGAGCTTATTTTCCCATTAACAAACTCGATTATAGAATATTCTACAAATAAAATACAAGAACAATAAAAATCTCTTTGGTTTGAATAAGTTAGTGTAACTTAGAATTCCGATTTGTGTCTGTTTCGGGAAGAACAAAACGTCAAACTCCTTTTAAGTTCCGTGGAAAGTTCGAATTATTTTCTTAAACTCTAAAGTGTTGGCAATATTCTTATAAACTCATATTTTCCACCTCTTAATTCCTTTAACATAGATTAGTTTAATTTTGCTTCAACCATTCTAATTCAGAATCAACAATTCAAGTTCACTTTTTCAGTTGTTTGAGCTTATTTTTTTCATTAACCAACACGATTATTGAATATTCTATCAATAAAATAAAAAAGCACTAAAAATCTCTTAGGTTTGAATAAATTAACGAAATGAAACTTAGATATCCGTTTTTAACTGTTTCGAGAATAACAAAACGTCAAACATTTTTAAAGTTCATATTATTTTCAGAAACTTGAAATTGCTGGCATTATTCTTAAAAACTCCCTTTCTTCGACGTTTTAATTCCTTAAAGATAGAACAAATAAATTTAGCTTCAATATCATATACCAGGAAAGAACGTTTAATCTCTATTTTATCTCTAAAGACTTTGTGATTTAATTCGAATATCGATGAAAAAGATTGCATTATACTTCATGTCCCACTGATTATCTTAACTTCAAAGTTTAGAGAATATTAAACATAGATAATACTTATCACGAATTCTTTTCCATTAATCAGCCGATTGCCACAAGTTCCTGATGTCACACTGAGAGTGAATCTTATGGAAAACGTGTCTAATTAAGTTCGGTCTGATGAAACATATCTTTCTTTCGATACATAAAAAATTCGAGTGATTTCTGCTTTTAAGGAGTTAGATTTATTAATTTTTCTTTCACGACTGAAATTCACTTTGAATTTGGACACATTCCCTCCAATGATGGAAACGAACGATTTTTTCTTGCATAACGAAATTTATTGAACTTAAAATTTACATTTTCTATCAGTTCCAGGGATAACAAAACGTGAAATTATTTTAAAGTTGGTTGCCTTTGATTATAAAAATATTGTTTCAAGTTAAAGAAAAAGACTTCATTTTAACGTTTCAGGGTTTAATTTTTTTCTCAAGCTTAAAACTGTCGGCTTTATTTTGACAAACAAATGTCTCAATTGAATCTTTTTCTCCTCCATGCTTTAATTTCATTATCATGAAATTAGATTCTTTTGAATGCAGCAATTTATTTTATCAATAACATTCATTAAGTTTATCTTACTTCAAGCTTTTTAAGAAGGTTATAGAAGTAAAAATTGTTATGAATTTTCAAAGATAACTTTAATTCCGGAAAATTAATCGTTTTGATGTATAATTAACCTTAGCAAATTCACTTCAAAATCTTCACACACCTTCACGAAGCTTGAAATTTCGTTCTCCTAACAGTTTCTAAAATTTCAAAGATAAACAATTTTAAAGTTGACTGCTTTAGGTTAAAATTGTTACAAGTTAGAGAAATCGTCTTTATTTCAGCGTTTCAAAATTTAATCATTTTCTTAAACTCAAAAATGTCAGAATTATTTGAACAAACGAATGCTTGAAAATTCACTGCCTCCTATCCATAATTTTAATTCCTTTGCCTTAGTTCGAGGTTCTATCACATTTTGTTCTAAATATCTGTTTTATCCATAAAGAGTTACAAAAGACTGTGTTTTTCTTGAAATATAAGATTAACGATAAAAGGATTGCATTTTACAACGTGATGATGCTTACTTGTTTTCACCTCTATGTCACTCATTATCTTATCTTAAAAAATTTAGATAATATTTGACTACATACGGTGTTCATCATAGATAATTCTAATCACGGATTATTTTACATTTCTTCTGCTTATGATTTACTGTTGTCGTATACAAAATCATGAGTAACATTATTCATATCTATGAAGACAATACATCGATTCAAGTAGCTAAGTCATGTTTCAAAACACGTAAGTCCCAACTGATTGTTTGGTAACTCATCACTCGAACAACCTTTGAGCATCTTATAAAGTAATTGTATAAAAGTTTTATTATAACCATTAAAATCTGCTAAAAGAATTTCAATATATGATTTGAAGAGAAGTCTGAACTTAGCACATTGCTTTTTTAAACTATTAAAATTTTTTTCTTTTTACTACAACTTCTGAAAGAAATAACTAAAAACTTTTTAATCATTCTTATACTACTACTACTAATAATAATATAAAAAATAATAATAACTACATTTTATCATGAAAAAATCTCTCTGTATATATATATATATATATATATATCAATGTCATGAAAGTCAAAA